>BLBF01000044.1:25607585-25630335 GCA_015471245.1 Laticauda colubrina | reverse complement strand
AGATAGATAGATAGATAGATAGATAGATAGATAGATAGATAGATAGATAGATAGATAGATAGATATAGATTACCTGGGAAGTTTCTAATATCCGGAAGGGGAGATTTTATCTCCTGGCCATCAATTTCTGATCATTTGCTACACATGCTTAAGAATCAAAGATATTAGTATCTCTGAAATGACTCATCCATTGTAAACAAACCATTTAGGTAAGAAACTAATGAGCTGCTTACTACTCTGTAATATTTTTGATATGTTTTATTTAATTTCATTTCTTCTATAGACTAAAGAGTTGTTCTGTCTTAGTAAACCAAGATCAAACCAGTCTTACATTCAGATTCCACATAAAAGCAGCCATATGTCTCTGGAGCATGTTTATATTCTGATGATTTTCCAAATTGCAATATGACTTACAAGGGGCTTCCCAATTTCCTTGCATCTGTAGTTTCCAACAGTGAGATAACTCAAAAAGTTTATCAAGAATGGTTGATCCCCAGAAATGGCCAAATGGATTATTACCAAATGTAAAAAATATAGTATTTTAAATTCAGGCAAGTAGTGTTTAGAGATACAACAGCGCTGAACATGTGCCTTGGATTTTGTTGCTTTTGCTGTTTCCACATGATTGTATAATCTCCTGCCTTTGGATCCAGATTCTGAATATTCCACATAGTGATTGCATACCATGGCTTGTATTCAGCAAATACTATTTTGTAGTTAGTTTTAAAGCAAATGACTCTCTAAAAGTACCATGAGAAAATGTTTTTAAAATGAAGAAAAATAGAACTCTCTCCCTCCTTAAAGGCCCTGTCACACTGCCCAACGGATGCAAAACGTTTGTAAAAAAGACACAGCGGACGAGAAAAATGTTCCATCCGTTGTTATCCGCTCTCAAAAGGGGCAAAAATTTGCATAACCAGAGCGGACAACACGGAAAGGAATGGACGGGGGGAGGACGCAGAGCGGATGGAAAGCAGATGCGGAATGGAAGCTTAGCGGATGGAAGCGGATGGGAGCGGATAGGTCCCCTCTGCGAACGTTTTTTCCGTTTTAAATGCTTTCTTTGTGTGCTGCATCCGCTTTCATCCTTTCTCCGTCCATGCTACTAATGCTGCGCGTCCATTCCGCGTCCGTTCCGCTTCCTTCCTGCGTTCGTTTACCGCTGGAACGGATGTGAGTTGCGCGGATGCCTAGCGGATATAGTGGATGCGTAACGGATGCAGAACGGATGTCCCCCGTATGCCTAGCGGATGCAGAATGGACGCGTTGGATACATTTTTCGCTCAAAAGTTTTGAGCGTTAACCAACGGATGGTAAGTGTTTTTCTCCGTTTTACATCCTCTTTCCATCCGTTGGTGCAGTGTGACAGGGGCTTTAGTTGCTAGGCAGGAATTACTGCGATTGAACATAGAAAATATTTGATAGTCACTGCCAAAATTACTTTGTGGAATGAGAAAAATCAGAAACTGAGTGAAGGTTACCTATAATCTTGTTTAAAAATCATGGTAATTGATATCCTTAAGAGATCATATCAAAAATCAGTAGAGAGTTCTCTAGTACATGTCTACTGAATGGATATTTTGGTCTTCCATCCCTTTAATATCACTAGCTGCTGCAGTTTAAATTGTTGGAGACACTTCCCACAGATTGTAACTATAAACAGAAATGTGTCTCAGCATCAGTTCATAAAAAAATCTAGCATTTGGCAGGCTTTCTGACATAAATGAGGTTCCTGCCACATGAGGAAATTGCACATGATGAAAACACTCATACTTCAACCTTGGCAAACCAATAAATACAAATAAAACTCAAGTGATAAAGCACATATATTGATCTTTCACACCCCCTGTTGCTTCTAGCACTTCACAACAATTTTCCACAACATAACAGATATTTCTGGAAGTTGGCACAATTAGAAATACAGCAGGATTCTGTCACATTTGCACAAGGTGGCTATCATTTGGATTCATAATTGCCATGGAGAGTAGAACATGTTTACATCTATCATATGAAATTCACAACAGGAAGCATTCATCAGTCCTGTGTATCAGATAATTCTCTTACGGCTATAAAACTAATTTACACTTTCCAGTCAAGTATACAAATTGAAGCACTAAAAATCTTTGGATTCCTCACTCTCCCTGGATCTTATGATGTAGTTTTTACCTCAATGTATGCGTAAGATGTGTATATTATAAGAAGATGCATGTGAAAATAAATGTGAATATTTTTTTTTAATTTGCAACTTCAGTAGGTATTTGATGGAATAGATTTCATGCATGAAACTGAGTACAAGCAACAGTAAAGATAAGAATAAGACTAATTTAGAGAAAAAATAACTAAATAATATGCATAAGCAACATATACAAAAATATGCAAATAATTTAAAGAAAGCCAGTTAAATGCATTCCAAATCCGTTTCCTGATGTTTTATAGTGACATATAACTTGAAGGTGCTTTCACTTTATTGCCATTCCTAGGAGAGATATTTTCTCTCTATACACTTTATAAGTGGAGCCTTAATGTACAGTAAATATTTGACAGAAACAGTTACAAGGATCCTGTAGCAATATATCCAGCAATGTCGTCAACTTAACTAAATGAGCATTGCAATGCATGTTGTACTCTTTATGTAAGTGCATGCACATCACAGTGCACATACAGGACAAAATTTGCATAATAAAGCCATGCTTTTAGCATTTGTCCTGCTTTGCAGGTTAAACAGTAATTTGAAAGAACATTTGTAAAATGAGCCAAAAATTACAAATTGTTTCTTTGCATACATTTTAAAAATGTTTCAAATCCTGAAGAACTGTATCTCTAAAACAGATTTAAATATACAACACATATATCCCTGTCCTCAAACAAATGAAATGTATTTTCAAGATGTCAATCCCAAGTAAAGAAACGAGAGTCAATAGGAGTTTTGGAAAGTAGTTTAATATTTAATATGATTAAGATTTTGTACAGTGGTGGGATTCAATTTTTTTTACTCCTGGTTCTGTGGGCATGGCTTGGTGGGCATGGCAGGGAAAGAATACTGTAAAATCTCCATTCCCATCCCGCTCCTGGGGGAAGGTTACTGCAAATCCCATTCCCTCCCCACCCCACTAACCTGCTTTCCAGCTCCATTCTCCTATGCAGGACAACAAAAGAACACCCAACTGATCAGCTAGTACTTGGGAGGCAGAGAATAGATGGAGGCGGGGCTGGGCAGACATGGTATTTGCCGGTACTCTGAACTACTCAAAATTTCCACTACCGGTTCTCCAGTACTGGTCAGAACCTGCTGAATACCACCTTTTATAACAAAATACTGAAACCACCCATTACTTTGTAATGGATCCATATTATTCTAATATTCTTAGCTGGCTTGTTTAGCTGGCCAGGGGTATACAACTTAGTATCTTTAATGTATGTACATAATCCTGTGCTGATGGATAGCTTTATCTTAGCACATCTGAATCCAAACACACATCTGAATCCCAAGACACCCTGTAAAACAAAGACAAAGTGTTAAAACTTCTTTTCTATCAATACTGATCCTGGAATAAGTAGGAGAAATCATTATTGCTTTCCATTCTAACCCCTCTTAAGTCAGATCAATCAAGTGAAAATTTGCCGAGGTGTATCAGTGAGGGTCAAGATGGATGCACCATTCTCATCTCCCAAAGTTCACCAAGAAGTGTGATCAGCATCCTCTTGTGCTGATCTTTGAAACCTAACTGAAAATAGTCAGTTTCCAATAAAATTCTCTGAAGTGGTAGCCGGACAAACTTCTCAACTATCTTTCCTCATAAACAGATTGGAAATTCTGCACTTACTTTGGGTTTAGTAATAGTTTCTTAAAGAAGGAATCGGCTACTGTTTCCTTAAGCATAGGTAGAATCAATATGTATTTCAAGACTAGTAGAGGGTTGCAAACAAATAATCATTACCACACTGAAATCCATCTTCATTTCTAACACCATATATTGTTTGTTGATATGAAGGCAATAACTCTGAGCAAATATCAACTTCTTCCCAGAACAGATAAATTTTGGGGTAGCTTTGAATTAGGGAAAAGAATGTAGAAAAAAAGAAAGATTCTTTAACTGCTCAAAGTCACCTGATAGTGAGATCTGCAGCATACATTAAAAAAACAATGCAATACAGTGGCAGTGTTCCCTACTTTATGCAGTTCAAATGTCCTGGTTGATAACTCCTATATTAGCGCGGGATGAGCTTCCATTGAATTTTAAGAGGTATCTCTACATTTGCACCACTACATAACAACAAATGTTATGCAACTCTGGGTCCTTTCTTTTGGCAATATAACAAGCACATCTATCCAGTAAATCAGTTTAAACCTTTGAATGACTCATTCACACTGAAGAATTAATTGTGCCATGGATGATTTTCCAGAGCACTAATTAAATTGTGCAATTTATTCTCCAGCTCTTTTATGCTAACATGGTGACACATTCAGGTAATGGATTCACTACATTAAGCTTCAACCTTCATATAATAACATGGACTCAAAAACGAATTAGTTCAAAATGGAGTAACTAGATATTTCCTAAGCATGCATTTAGTCCTTTCTCAAATTCAGTTGTTTTCTATTTGCTTCCATGAATAGATCAAAGGACTTTACAAAATCCAAAACAAATAGTGACAATCTGAATAAGTGTCTCTTTCTCCATGAAAAGTTAGGACCTTGACACAAGATAAGGTTTTGGGATTGCAGCATTCAAATTATGGAAATTGCTCCTGAAATTAATTAATTTTCCCTGATTCATTATAGCTTGCTTGGATAAACAATAAATTATTGCAATAAATCATAATACAAAGTCTTGTGTTTTATGGGACTATTTTGCCTTTTTAATGATAGGTTACATTTTGTTACATTCCCATTTTATTAGTAAATTTTATTTTGTTTTTATTTTCTTCTCTAATCTTCAGTTTACTGACAAATTGTTCATATATGTTTATTATCCAGGCTGGATAGGTAGATTATATGATACAGAGCAATGGTCGAATAGGCACATAGACCTAACACTCATTTTAATAAATAAATAAAAACAAGCCTTAGGGGGGAAAACAAACAGAAAGAAAGAGGAATATTATTAAGAGATTAACTTTGAGAAGTTTTTGTGCATTTAAAGTAACATGAATAACTTTTCTGGAAACGTGCAATAAGATGGATGTCTCTCTAATGTGTAATATACTTCATGAGATGCTTTTAGAATCTACTGATTTGGTGAATAGAAAACAAATGTAGTGTGAAAGAAATAGGCATGATGTATCCTGATACTTCTACCCATAGGGAATTTCAATTATGGGGAGCATGACTAAAATGGCATTTTAAAGAAATGTCTTGGGCTCCAACATAAAATATCCATGATGCCAGATCATACCAATAAGATGTATCAAATATGTCAGGTGTGAAAAACCAAGACATGAAATTTCAATTAATCTGATTACTAATTATATCTATTATTGTTATTTTATTTATTAAATTTGTTTGCCCATCTCATTACATGGTGATTCTGGGTTGCTTACAACACTAAAAGTAATAAAACCAAAAAAAACACACGTATGTCTAATAGAAATGAAAATACAAGTTATGACTAAAAGATGGGAAGAGAGGGAGCAGGATGTGCAGGGGGAGAGGTGGGTTCTGATATTAGTCTATCAATCACTTGCAGCAAGATGCTTCCCTTTTGGGGGTGCCAAGTGAGCTGGCAGGTTCAGGTTCTTACAGAAGATCAGTACAGGGGAGCAGATGTCACCCCAGGTGGCAAAATGCTTCAAAGGTTAGGAGCCATGCAGAGAGAGTTCTTCTCCTGGACCCTGCCAGCTGGAATTCCCTGACTGACAGGATACACAGCATGTGTCCTCTGCTGGCAGAGATGGGATGGGGCAGTGCCATTGGGATGAAATGGTTCCTGAAGTAATCTTTAAGTAATGCCATGTAACCTTTAAGGTGATAATTAAGACCTTGAATTGTATCCAGAAGTAAATCAGCAGTCCTGCAGCTTGCAAAATATCATTGTAACATTAAATGGCCCCAAGGATATCCCTTTCTGCATTGATGAATTAAACACTGCCTGAACCCACCCGCTAGTGACATCCTAGAGACTTTTACTATTTAGAAGGCACAAGGATCTAAATGACGTGGTTGCACTGACAGCCTCAGGTCCAGTTTCTCAGGTCCAACAGGATTGAATTGTTCCCAAATAACTGAGCAACATCTTTCCCCAGGCAACTCATATGGATCTCTACCATACATGGGTTCCAACTGAGCAATTTAGTTAGGTGCTGAACAAATTCCTCTGCACAGCCTTGAAGATGATCACCTGAGCCTTCCTGTCCCAAGAGGGTACATTAGTCCATTTGTGGCAATGTAATGGCTAGGCTGATGACTCCACTAACAGGTTCTGCCATTCTTTCCACAATATGTAGTTTATATTTCTCTCTGGATATACTTCTTTTTCACTTTCTCAATGTTTTCTATACTCACGCTTAATATATGAAAAAAAAAACTTTACATTTTATTTCTTTGCTTAATTTGTAGATAAGAGATATGAGCATTGATCAGGAATATTTGAGTGAGATCTTAAATGCAGGGATGTAGAAAGTATTTTCCCAGTTGAAACTATGGTTAAATCTGTCTATGTATTAGGAAATTAAAGAAATGTTGTCATGTTTTGACATTTTTGACAAAAAAATGCCCCCTCCCTTTAATTTCACAACACATAGATTTAAGCATAGTTTCAATTGGGAAGAATGGCACATAGATTCCGAAGCAAGGCTTTGTAAATTTGGTTTTATTCATGTAATGTTTATGCCTTTTAGATACTTTACAATGCTCCTTACAATACTGTTGCCTTTTAAAATAATTTTCTATTAAAATAACATGAGAGAAATAGACTCATTCCTTGAGGTTAAAAGGTAGATATCAAGGTTCCAACTGACAAACCCAACGAAGCCAGCACTTCAAGATGAGCAGATCTTTTTAAGAACTGTTTATCAAGTACATCATTTTGGCATGCATGAAAACAAAACCAACTCTAATTATTTCCCTTGGTTTTCATATAATTAAAGAATAGATATTCCCCTCCCACCTTATCACAGGTAACATTGTCCAATTAGATGTTCTGGAGCATCTTGGTTAACTCTTCAAGTCTCGAGCCAGCACTTATTGAGATGACTTATTGTTTCCTATGAGATAATCTGTTATTATTTGGTTTGACATTCCAAACTCCCCCCCCCCCTATTGTATGGCAATCTGAGAAATGAAAAGATGGCTGTGGCAGCATGGATCCTTTTTCAAAGTTGACAGTAGAACTTCCAGGCCATCACCTCTTCTCCTTTTTCATTGTTCTTCCTGCCTTAGATAGAAATTAACAATTGAGAGTAGCCAGGATTTCTTATTTACTACTCAACACAAATGCATCTAAAAAACCCATTATATTCAATTTTGTTTGAATTGATTCATAAGGAATCATAAGGATGATCAGTCAAAACAAACAAAAGATCAGATTCACATCTTACAAGAAAGACCTTATAAATACTCTTTTGAATCAAATCTCAACAACATAATTTAAATTACTTTCTAGATTAGAGTTCAGGGGAAATAGGCTAATTTACATTGCTAGTTCCTTTCTGCAAATATTTCTGTAACCAAACCTCTGTGGATTATATATTATAAGAAGAGGACCTATATGTTTATCAATATTCATGCAAAGCATATAATCATGTGAGAGGCATCCTGAATAACTTACAATCCTTTCCTTGCCTGGAAGAAATCCATTTGAATATATTGTTATATTCTTCCTGAACAGACTTACTCATGCAGAAAATAGATTGTTGAAAAGCTCCAGTTGGGAATCTGTAGCAACATTATTATGCCATTATAGATCATTTAAGATATTCCCGTAAAAAATATCACCAGGAGGCTATTTTCATCCAGGAAAATTCTCAAATAGTTGAAAATTTCCAGTTCTTTTTCTATAGTGCCCTTTCTATATGCATAACTGCTATTGTATGTGTTAAGTCGTGGGAAAAAGAGACTTGGGACTAGCGTAACTTCAGCTCTTTATTAAAGGTATAGATCTGTGCTGGACCTGCGAGCTGCAGCAGCCCTTCTTATAGGGCTTGCCGGTGGCTCGCATCCAATGACAGCTTTCTGAATCTCCCGCGATTGGGGTGGCCAATCGCAGTTGATTCCTTACTAGCCAATCACTGTCATTCTCTCGTCCAATCACAGTGCGGTCTGTGTTAACCAATCAGGTGAGGGTATTCCAAGAATGCTAATATGGAGCACCCCTCCCCTCTTGGTTTGGTCCCTCCTATGTAACATAGTCCTGTAGGTAGGCGGGGCTTTTAACCTGCCTACTTGACCTGCGCAGCTCTGTTGTTGCGGGGTCTTCAGCTGGTTCGGATGGGATCTTTGTCGCTCCTGCTCTTCTGTATGGAACCGCCTGGAAGGGTAAGTCAGGCCTTTTGCTGCAACTCCCACCCAGTCTACTGGGGTCGGTCAAGTTGTCAGCTTCTCTGTTCCTGGCTGGTCTTTCCGGGCTGGTTGAATTGGCTTGGCTGTTTCCTCCAGGCAAGGTTCCACATGGGTCGTCTTCTGCTGGTTCCCTTCTGCTACCCTCGTTTGCTGGTAAGTATTGTTGGTTTCTTTTTCTATTTATTGGTGTAGGTGGTGGTTGCTCAGTTTGTGTCGGTTGGGTGTGTTCAGTTTGCCACTGTGCTGTGGGAGGATTTTCTCCTCCCTTTTGATAAATGTTTGGGGTTTCTCCCCCCCCCTCGAGTTTTGTATTTAACTCTTTTTGTGGTATTTGTGTGTTGCTCATATTGTTGGAGGTTGTTCTTGACCTTAGTTGGTCGATATGTGGTTTCCAGTTCCTTCCATCCTCCATTTCTAGCCGGTATGACTGGGGACCTGTCACCTGGGTTATCTTGGTAGGTACCCAGGGCGGGTCCCTTGAAAAGTTTTTTGCATAAATTGTGTCTCCCGGATTAAATGTGCGGCACCTGCTAGACGAGTCTGGTGGTTTTTCGAAATTATATGTGGGGTGCAGTCTGTCTAGATGAGATCGGAGTTTTCTTCCCATTTGGAGCTCTGCTGGGCTTTTGTTGGTTTTTGAGCTGGGTGTTATATGTTGTATTGTCAGTGGTTTATTTATTTTTTTGTGCATGCTTCCTGGGTCCATTTTTTCTAGGGCGTCTTTCATGTATCTGACCATTTGTTCCACCCGCCCGTTCGCTGCCGGATGAGTGGGCACTGTCAATGCATGCTGTATGCCCCATTCAGCAAAAAAAATTTCGAACGCCAATGCTGTGAATTGCAGCCCGTTATCAGAGACTAGCAAGTCCAGTAGTCCATGGGTGGCAAAAAGCTTAGTTAGTTTTTTTATGACTGCTTCTGTTGTGGTAGATTGCATAATGCTTACTTCTAACCAGTCTGAGTAAGCATCAACTGTGATTAAAAAGGTGTGTCCTTTTGTGGATCCCGCAAAGTCTATGTGGACCCTTGACCATGGGCCCCTGGGTGTTTCCCACTCGAGGGTTGGTGCGGAGGGAGAGTTTGGCCTGGATCTTTGACATTTGTCACATGTTTCCACCCATGTCTCGATGATTTTGTCCATCCCTGGCCACCAAACGTAGCTTCTAGCTAGGGATTTCATCTTTACGATGCCTGGGTGTCCCTTGTGTAGCATGTCCAATATTCTTGTTTGCAATCTTTCTGGAACCACCACTCTGTCGCCCCATAAGATACATCCCTTTCCCAACTATTTTGGGAAAATAGTTCAGTCTGTCGGTTTCAGAAAGGTTTAAACTGGTCTCTGCTCTCGGTTTCCGGCCACTCTTTTTCTACCCAACTCAAGATCTGCACCAGTTTCCTGTATTTGATTGTCTCTCTGGCAACGTCTGACATGGTCATTGGTGGGTTGTGCAGTGTTTCTATTTGCAGGGTGGATGTGGTGGGTGCTGGGTCGTCCTCTAGATCCAGCAGGGGGGAACGGCTTAATGCATCGGCATGCGAGATGCTTTTCCCGGGGTGATGTATTAGTTGTTAGTTGTAGGCAGCAAGGAACTCGGACCACCTTGTCATCCGTGGTGACAAGATGTTAGGGGTGGCCTTGTTCCCTGCCAGGATCCCCAGGAGTGGTTTGTGATCGGTGATAAGGGTAAAGTTCTTACCATACAGGTATTCGTGAAACCGCTTCATGCCGGTGACCACTGCTAGTGCCTCCTTGTCGAGCTGACTATAGTTCCTTTCTGCCTTTGATAATGTCTTGGAGAAGTATGCAATCAGTGCTTCTCTCCCGTCTGGCAGAGTATGGCTCAGTATGGCTCCGATGCAGAATGATGAGGCGTCACAGGTCACCTTCAGTGGTAGGGTTTCACTGTATTGGATGAGGACTGATTCTGATGTGAGGAAGTCTTTTATTTTCCGGAATGCGGTTTCTTCCCACTTGCCCCAGGACCATGTGGCTGTCTTGTCGAGTAACCTATGCAGAGGTTCCGCCATCGTTGCCTTTTGTGGCAAAAAACATTGTAAAAGTTAATTAGTCCTAGGAAAGCCTGTAACTCTGCTTTATTTTGTGGTCTTGGGGCTTCCTTGATTGCTTTAATCTTTTTCTCTGTGGGGTGAATCCCATTTTTATCAACTAGGTATCCCAGGAACTCTACCTTTTCTGTGCATAGCTGGCACTTTTCCTTTTTTACCTTTAGTCCTGCGTTTTTAAACTTCTGCAGGACTTCCCTGAGGCAGCTTCCCAATTTGGCTGCTACCAAGACATCATCGAAGTATGGCACCACTCCTTTTATGCCTTGTAATAGTCATTCCATTAGGCTCTGGAACACCCCTGGTGCCACGCACCTCTGGTGCCTCCGAATTGGAGTCTTTTTCACAGGAAAGTTCCCCTGTGGGTCACGATGGTTTGCACTTCAGCAGTCTCGGCGTCGACTGGCAGCTGCTGGTATATCTGTGCCAGGTCGAGCTTCATGAAGACTTTTCCTCCCCCTAGTGAGTGTAGGAGGTGCTGTACCACCGGAACTGGATGCACACTCTGCGCATTATTTAGGGTGGTCTTGTAGTCACCACAAATTCTCACTGACCCGTCTGGTTTTATCGGGGTGACGATTGGGGTCTCCCAGCATGCATGATCTATTGGCTCCAGGACCCCTTGCGCGATGAGCTTGTCTAGTTGCTCATCGATTTTAGGCTTGAGTGCGAATGGGACTTGCCTCAGTTTAAGGCAGATTGGGGCAATATTGGGGTTCACATTAAATGATATTGGGGGTGCCCGGTACTTGCCTAATTGTCCGTCGAAGACCTCTTGGAAGTCCTTCATGAGTTCCTCCTCCCAGTCTGTTTCCTCGACATGGTTGATGCCCGTCACCTCGATTCCTAATGGCGCAAACCATTTGAATCCTAATAGGCTTGGGCGGTCTCTGTCCACAGTGGTTAGTGGAAGTACTTTCTCTTGATCCTTGAAAGTAATGTGGAAATGTTCCTATCACAGGGATCCGGTTCCCCTGGTAGTCTTTGATGGTTACTTTTTGACTCTCCAGCTCCCATTTTTATAAGCTGGGCACTAACCACTTGATCATGTCCCAAAATACCATGGAGAGGTAGGATCTGGAATCCACTTCCATGTTGCACTGCCTGCCTTCGATGCTGACCTGCACGTGCACCTTTCTGGCATCGGTATTGTTTGAATGGCCGATGGTGACTGTTTGGTGTGTCTCTTCTCTCCATCGGGCTTCGCTGAGCTGCTTGCTTCAACCGTCACGGCTCCAGCAGTTCTCTGTATGCTTGTCCCGGTTCCTGGGGGACGTATTGTCGCGTTGCCTCAGGCTGTAGTTTCATTTGTTGCGGCAGACCTTGGTGATGTGCCCCCGTTTCTCACAGTACTGGCAAATGGTGTCTAAGAACTGGCACTCTGAACGGGGGTGGTTGCTGCCACATCTGGCACACTGAAAACCCAACTTACGACCTCTCCGCTCCTGTTGGTCGCGCTCTGCTTGCAATCTGTGGATTTCCTCCTCCTCGTCTTCGGTATTGGAGGAGGAATCGACGTCCTCGTGGTGTGCTGTTGTGGCTTTGTGACCAACCTTGGGTCTTTTCTCTGGTGATGAGTTCGTCTCCGAAGTTATTTGCCGGTCCCTCACATTCATTTGGCACATCTTGGCTGCTGACTTCTTTGTGGCCTCAACTGTGGTGGCTTCAGCGATGGCCTCGGTGACCTTAATGTCCGCTCGAGCCATAAATCTTCTCTGGAGTGTGGGATCTCTTAACTCGAGAACCACATGGTCTCTCAGAGCCTCATCCATATTGGAGAAACCGCATGCACCCCCAATGTTTCTTAGGGCTCTCTCCATCCTTCTGATCCCGTTGGTAGAACTCATGTCTCCGTATGAGGTTGGGAACAGCCGTGGCGCAGTGGTTTTGGAGTAGCCGGTCTAGGTCTGGTCATGCCATCTCTTTTACATCTTCGGGCTTGGCCAGTGCTTTGGCAATCTTGAACACTGCAGGCCCGCAGTGTGTCAGGAACACAGCTCTCTTCCTGTGGTCATTTGAATCTTTTAAGTTGTTGCTCTCAAGGAACATGAGGAATCAATTGATGTATGATTCCCAGTCTTCGGTTGCCTGATCGAATGGTGCAGGTGGCGAGTTGCTGCCAGCCATCTCCTCGGTTGTTCAGCTTGGTTGCCATGTGCTCAACTGGTCTCTTTGTCTCAGAATCCCACCTTTGTCGCCAGTGTTAAGTTGCGGGAAAAAGAGACTTGAGACCAGCGTAACTTTAGCTCTTTATTAAAGGTATAGATCTGTGCTGGACCTGTGAGCCGCGGCAGCCCTTCTTATAGGGCTTGCCAGTGGCTCGCATCCAATGACGGCTTTCTGAATCTCCTGCGATCGGCACGGCCAATCGCGGTTGATTCCTTACTAGACAATCACTGTTGTTCACTCGTCCAATCACAGTGCAGTCCGTGTTAACCAATCAGGTGAGGGTATTCCAAGAATGCTAATATGGAACAGTATGTGCTATCTATTGACCTTTCACTTCACAACTTCCTTGAATAATATCTAAAACTTTGGAAAATAGACTCAAGATTTTGAAAGATTTTGAAAGACTTGAGCTTTGGGCCCTATTTAACAAGATGCAAGGAAAAAGTAAGATCCTGAACCTAGGCAGAAAAAACCAAATGCACAGATACATAATAGGCAGAATGTGGATTAACATAAGAATGTGAAAGGAATCCAGATTTTCTAGTGGACCAGCACTTATAAACACGAACCTGAAATAAGCTGAAACTACAGTTCTAGGCTGCATCAACATCACAGTAACAAGAAGGTACTACACTAGACTGCACTAGTGAGGCCACAGTTGGAATATTACAGCAGTTCTGGTTGCCATGTTACAAAAAAGATGTGGAGACCTTAGAAAGTGTGTGAAGAAGAGCAACAAAGATAACGAAGGGTCTGGAGATTAAGGGAACTAAATTTGTCTAGCCTGACAAAGAGGATTAAGGATGACATGATAGCTGTCTTCCAGTTCTCAAAGGACTGTCATAGAGAAGAAGGGATTGACTGAATTCTCCAATGAACCTGAGGGAAGGACAAGAAGTCATGGGTGGAAAATCAATAGAACTAATTTCCTGATACTGAAAACAATTAATTAGGTAAAGGGTTTGCCTCTGAAATTGGTGGGTGTTCCACTGCTGGAGGTCTATAAGAAAAGAATAGACAGCCATTTGGAATGCAATAAACTCTCCTGTTTTGGGCAAGGGGATGAACTAGACAATTGTCAGGACCCTTATTGCCTTTTGATTCTATGAAACCTTGAATATCTCAATTCTTATGAAGGTATATTTAGTGGAATTGGTGTTCTTACTCAGCTGGTCTATTCCATTTTCTGTTAATCAGAAAATAAAATAGTTTGCAGAAACAGATGCTCTTGGCATCTAGCAGATGTAGTAATGCATGATGGGGTAAAGAAGGTAATAATACTGAGGAATTGTGAGTCAGTTCAGCTAATAATGCCATGCTTAGCATAATGACCCACTGGAGCTTTGTTTGTACTGCTATAGTCCCAGGTTGTCATCTTTATTTAAAGTAATGTCTTTGCTATCTCGAAAATCACAAACATCTGCTTCCTTTTCTATGTTACAGATGTCTTTATCAACAGCTGGAAAACTCTGGGCTTTTGATAGCTTTCCAAAGCTATGCTACTCTCACTACTGGGATATAGTTTGGCTTGCTTTTTCCTCCTTGCAGCTTGTTGATTTCTTCATCTTGCACTTGCAGCCTCAGACTGTAGAGGAACAAAGATTTATGAAGAGTAATCCTTTAAACGACTATACATAACTATGAAATTATTAAAAGTCTGTAAGAAAGTACGTCTTGGATGTTGTAGTTCTTTCAATATACAGTTAAATAGATTTCATAGCAAAATTAAAAAGTCAGAGACTTTGAAGAGCCATTTCCTTACAAGTGTGTTTGAAGTAATAATACTGCTGTGTTTGAAGTAATAATGCTATATAATGTAGCTTCAGGTATATCATAAATATCTATAGGGGAGAGTGGATATCATATTTCCTAATTGGATGCAAGTACAAGCATCCATGGGAAGAGGCAAATTACATCACCTACATAATGAAGTCATTATGACCTCTACAAGATGCTTCAGCAAATGAGACCAGTAATATGATTAGATAATATATAATAGTATTAATAACATTATTTAATAATAGTACTTAATGATGGGCAAGCTTTACACTACTGATGGCCTGAAGTTTGTTAAATGTAGGATTTCTGGATTTGTAAAAGCTAGAGTAAGAAATATAAATCAAGCTATATTGTACTTGTGTATTTTTCATCAGTCCATCTTCATTGCAAGGGGGAAAAACAACCAACTGATCTTAACCTATCAAGCAATTTCACTTCTTCCGGATGACCAGTTATTGTGGAATTGCTATGGTTCTGGTTCAATTTTGTGTTATAAAATTCCACATTGCCATTATCTATTTCTAGTCCTTTTCTACTATCCATACACTTCTTAAATAAATTATTTTTTAAAGAACATGCATGCACCAAAAATCTTCCATCTTCTCTGAGAATTGTCATTTTAAAATGTGCAATTGCCGTTCATTTAAAAAATGATAAAAATATGCCTATTACAAAGTTTTAGTGAATGTGAACTGTGATGATTTAAGCTACTGAATAAAATATTACTCATATCAAAACTAATACTCCCTGATGAAAGCTGAAAGAAAATAGAACATAGAATAACAGAGTTGGAAGGGACCCTGGAAGTCTTCTAGTCCAACAAATGGCTGTCCAATCTCTTCTTGAAGATTTCTAGTGATGGGGTATCCGAAACTATTCTACTAATTAATTGTTCTAAATATCAGGAAATTTTCCTTGGTTCTAAGTTGGATCTCTCTTTAATGATCTTCCACATGTTGCAAAGGATGGAAAGAGGTAGTTAGATATACATATGAAAACACCCAATATTTATTTATTTATTTATATCACATATGTAAAAACACAATTGATAATCTATTTGTAAGTCATATTAGAGTAGCTTTAGCACAAGAACTCATTCTTCTAGAAGTTTTATTTTTTCATATAAAAAACAAAAAGTTAAAAAAACAAAATACTAAAGATTAAAACCAGTAGCTGGTTAAGAAACATGGCACACAAACTGGCTTAATTTCTACAGGAAACTGAACTTTTACCCATTCATTGCAACTCTGCATTTTTTAGAGCACCAAAATCAATGTATGCCATGTCAGCCCACAATTTGAAGCACAAGAAATAAAAATCAAGTCTGTCTCTGGGTAAAACAGCCCCTTGGAGCATCCAATACTGCTTTTCACTGAAAATGTTGTAATTTCATGTTCCACATCATTTCACCAATTTGTAAAACCTCATTCATTACAGTTTACAAGCTCATTTGAAATGCTTCTGAAGAACAAGGCAATGTGAAGTCAGGCAACAAAGCTGATCCAGCCTGATCTTTATTTAGGAAAACTATTTTTAAATTAATATGAACAATAATAATACATGTTAATAATGAATGTCAGGGTTTTTAAAACAAGGGAATTAAATCCCAAAATGCATTTTTAAAAAGCAGGAGTAAGCAGATTTCATGCTTGCATAATCACTCTCACTCTCTCAGCACAGGAAGCCCCCTAATGCTACTTACCATGCGATTTTCAGCACTGCTGAGTTAAATTAATGGCTGGTGGCTGGCAACAGTATCATAGACTTCTACCTGGCTTTCCAATGGATTCCATTTAAAAATATTGCAGTATTAACTATTTCTGAGCCAGCTTTCCTACCTCATTTGCTATAGCTTCCCATTCAAATAAGTGGAAAACCAGCAAAAACATTTCTTCCTCTTGAAATGATCCTTTACAATAATAGTTCAATGATCATCCAAAAGGCCACATGGAATAAGATGATTAATCTAAAATAGCAATTTGCATTTGAGTATCAATTGAAGATACTATGGTTTTTTTTTTCCCTAAGAAAGTGATACAATTATAAATAAAGTGGTATTATTTGGTCAAACTGGATTCTACAATGGGAAATGTACAATGGATTTATAAGCACAGTAGATATGAAAAAGCAGTGGCTATTTAGCTGAAATTTTCCATTTTGGAATTCTCTATAAAGACTTAGAAATGACTCTCAGCTTTCTTGATTAGAATAGATGCTTGTTTTGATATACAATGGTGGCAAGAAGATAAAATATATATCATGATACATGCTCTGACCTTTCTTTACTTATATCAAAATGTCACGGACAAGTATAGAAGAGGTACAATATATATCATGACATTTCACTCCCTGCTATTGATTTCTGTATTGGTCAGAAATGGTTCATAATTACAAACTACCAAGATATAATTCTGTCAAAAATAAAAGCTAAAGGTACTTTCTCTTAAAAATACATAGATATATCTTGAAAAAACATTTCCTGTAATTATATAAAAATTATATATTATTTTTTTGAAAATAATAAGTCTTTTGTTTCCACATATCAGTCCAGTTGACTCAAATTGAGCAGCCTCAAATTCAGGACAATTCAGATCTTGGAATTATATTTGCCATATTGATCCTCAACCAAATCTCATCCAAATTTTATAGTTAGTACACATGTTCTTATATGAGATATTAAATCCCACATTATTACATTATATTAATTATATTATACTATATTGGACATTAAATCCATATATTATTCTTAAAGTCATTTTTATATTGGACTCCATGACTGGCAAATATTGTGATTTATTCTTTGTTATATATTTTGGATCCTCTGAGATAAATAATCTTTCTGCAGACACAGTGATCTAGTACAGACTCCTGGGAGAACTTCATGGGGCAGTAGATGTTGAGGTTCTTCTCAGTAATTGTTGAAGTTTTATTTAGAAAATTCAATTTCTTTAGGGGATTATGTATAAGCATAATAAGTAAATCTACTTTGCCTGAAATATCCTGGAATACCTTCTCAGATATAAATGGTGACTTCAAGATCTAGCAGGAAAGGGCAGCAGCAGCAGCAAAATAAATGGAGGAGCAAGTGCATTTAGGTAACTCATTATATCCAAAAATAAGCTGGCTGTATGAATTGACCCTCATCCTATTAGAATTAAAGTGTTCCTGGGTGCAAAAGGGGAAGCAGCTCCTTTGACTGTTACAATCAACTCAGCAATGTATTTTACACCCCACACACACACACACATACCTGTATAAATAACTATTTCTCTTGGAACTTTGAAAAATATACTTGTACTGTTTAGTAACTGGAGGATTAATGTCAATATCTATTGCCCAATAAATCATATTTTAAACAGCATAGTAAAAACTTTTTTTTATTTAATCTTGTGACAAAGTCTAAATGAAAAAGCTATGCATTAAAAAAGAAAATATATGAAAAAATATCTCTTTGAAGTTCTGCAAATTGTGGCTATATCTATGCAGGATAAACTACCATTTCTCTATTGGTACAACATTCAGGTATTTCCTTAATAATTACTTGTCTCCTTTTGATACATCTTTCCAGAAACAATGTTGCTACTTCCATGAATTTGTTAATTAGATTTATAACCCACCTTTTATACAATGCATTATTATATACATTATTCTCTCTGTTCATTTTTCCCTCCTGAAACAACCTCTCTTAAGATAGGTTGGACTCAGAAAAGTGATTATCTAAAAGTCACACAGGTAATTTTCACCAACTTTTTCAACAAAGCTGCAGGGAAAATAGAATATAGATAGTGACATCAACAATGGCAGCAAGCAAGTTTTCACCCATTATCTCTGTGTCTTGTACGTTTTTCCTGTTTCTCTGTCCTGGTTCTATCTTTTATAATTTTTTTCCTTTCCCTCTTCTCCCGCTTCTTCTCCATTTCCTTTCTGACCCCTTCTCTCTCTAATTCTGATTCTTTCTTCTGTAATCCTCTCTTCTGTTTCTTCCTAATGTTATAATTACTTTTCAAACTATTCTTTTTGGGGGTTGTTTTTTCAGATCTTAAATTTCTTTTCCCCCCTTTCCTTTCTTTTCTTTTCCCCACATAGAAATACTTGGTCATTGAAAATTGCTTCTTCCTTGTCCCACCCTTCTTATTCTCCAGGCATTTCTTGTAGTTTCTCATAGTTCAGGATCTCCATTTCTAAAAATTGAAATACAAAGCCAAAAGAACCTCTTCCTTCTCGTGCATCTTCTTTCTGTTTTTTAAGTTTTATTCTCAATTCTTCCAAGAGTGATACCTTTTAAAAACTTCAACAACCACCCGATTAATTTTAGTCCTTTAGATCCAATAGCCAAAAATCCAAAAATCACCAAGTAATCCAAATAATCCAAAGCTGTTTCTTCTTGCTTCTTTTTTCCACTTTCTCTTCCTGGGGTTCTCTTATCTTGTTGCAAAGTTTCAGTTAAAATGTATCTTTTAGAAATCTTGTTAAAGTTTCACTGTTAATTCCTTTCACTTCCAGGTGGTCTCCTCCCTTTTTCCAGATCCCACCCTTTTGTTTTTTCCCTTTTTTAAAAAGTTTTTGAGAATCCAGAAATCTTTATTATCCCTTTGACATTTTATTTTCAGCTTAAATACCTGTAACTGTCGAAGTGGATTTTTGCCAATTTCTTGCTTAAATCTCTTAGTTGTCAATATTGGGAAGTAAAGAAAAAAAACCAAATCATTTCCCTTTTGTCTCTCATTCACAGCTTCAAAGTCTTCTTTGGGAACAATGTTGTTCTTTATAATTAAAATTCCTGGGGAACCTTGTATTGTTGTTTTTCTAGTTTGATCCAGTCAGCCAAAAACTTTCATTTCTTATCTTCCTCCTGCACATTCTTTTCCAGTCGAGTGCTTCTTTGAAGTGGCCATTTCTGACCACCACTGCAACTGTCTTCGGGAAAGGGAGTAATGGCCAGCTGGGGAGGAGAGATGCAGCTCTCCTTGACCCTGCTGGCAGCCTCCCCGCTCTTCACCATCTCTATGGGGTGGCTTAGCCCCGAAACTAGCCGGCTCAGGGCACTCCAGCGGTGAGCACAGATTGAAACTGCACACAATCGCAGATTTCAGTCTGTCGCTGAAGAAGCTCAAACTTAATTGAATGGGGGATTCTACAAGGGTACATAAGATAGTATTGTTATATTAAAAATAGAAATGAACTTTGAAAATATTAAACAAGTGTGTTTAAAATTGTTAAGCCTGGGTTCCCCAACCAGGGTTAGGTAAACAAGCTAAACAGAATGTGCAGCGTTAGTCAGATAGGCACACAGATAAATGAGTGAGCTAAGCTTGTATGTTTATTAACATACAGTAAAAATAATAGATACGCTTGTGCTATCAAGAATATGTTTTATTCCAGTATAAGTTTATAGCATAGTCAAAAACAGTCCTATATTCATTTACCATGTAGTCAGTCCATTCAGGGATATTCAGTTAGCAAAGTCCATGTAGAATATCCTATTGTCAGTTCACATAAATCAGTCCGTTGTTGTCTCTCCCGTTCGAGCAATGCAGTCTTGCTTCCAAGCAGTAATCAGGGATCATCAAAGCCAGAGAGAGAGAGCAAGCTGTAGCCTTGCTACTTTTATATGGTTTTCATAACCACACCCACAGTTGCTATTTTACAGTTAAAGCTGCATACACTAACTATGATTCATAGTTAGTATTTCACCTAAAACAGTTAGGGTGAACAATGTTATCCCTAACAAAAATGATAGATAAAATATTCATTGTAATGTAATGGAATGCTTAATAAATAAATAAAATAAAGAGAATGAGAGAATGAAATTAAGAAAGGAGGGGAACATTTTAATTATTATAAATTTGTTATAAAAATTTAAGTGAAGAGGAATATGAAAGAAACATGAAAAAAATATGGAAATATTATAAGTGTTCCTAGACATTCTATTAAAAGGAATGTCAAAGATGTCAAAGATTATAACTAACATTAACGATAGAGCTGAATTGGAATAGAATAAGTATTTTATTTATTGTTGTTTTATATATATACATATACATATACATATATACATATACATATACATATACATATACATATACATATACATATACATATATATATATATATATATATATATATATATATATATGTGCTGTTTAGCTTCCTTCGGGTATTATCCCACGTCATTGTAGTTCTGTTAAAGTTGTAGCAACGTTTCAGCAGAATCTCATCTGCCATCATCAGGCTTCTGTATGGATGTGGGTCTTACAGCTCCTGGTTTTTAAATTTGAGGCTGGTTCATTCTGATTGGCTGGGAGCCTGGACCTATTTCATTGGACTTGGAGTTTGATTGATTGGTGTTCCTGGTTTCTTCTGTCTGTTTTGTGGCTTTGATTGGCTGGCAACAGTCTGTTCTTGTGTTGGAGGCTTTCAGTGCAGCTTGGCTGCGTGTGAAGGGACAGAATAAGACACCAGGTTACTCACATCTTATGCACAACGAAACCACCCAAAAATAATTTGCAAAAAGATGAATTCAGAGCGTTACAAACCCTGAAAAATGATAATAATATCATAATACTCCCAGCAGACAAAGGAAATGCCACAGTAGTAATGGACAGAAAAGACTATGAAACAAAATTGACAGACCTACTCCAAGACTCCACATACAAAGCTATAAACACAGACCCAACCACATATCTGGAAAAATTAACCAAGAAGAAAATTATAACCAGCCACATAAGCAAAGAAATCCAACAGACGATCATCCCAAGAGAAAAATCTTCTAGATGCCCCAAATTATACGGCATCCCAAAAATACACAAAGAAGACATACCTCTCAGACCCATAGTCAGCTCCATAGGAGCACCATTACAAAACCTAGCTAAATACTTAGCAAAACAACTACAGCCCCATGCTGAAACCGCAGCTTCATATGTAAAAAACTCATACCACTTCTTAGAAATGATCAAAGATCTACACGTAGAACAAGAAGATCTGCTTGTAAGTTTCGACGTGGTTTCACTATTCACCCAAGTCCCAATAAAAGAAACTCTTGAAATCATCAAAAATAAATACCAACCAGCCAAAGACCTCATGGAACTAACAGAACACTGCCTAACCAACACATATTTCATATACAAAGGACAAAGATACAAGCAAATTGAAGGAGCCCCTATGGGATCACCACTGTCACCCGTCATTGCAAACCTGTTCATGGAAGAATTCGAATCCAGAGCCCTGGCTAATGCCACCCACAAACCCAAACTATGGCTAAGATACATCGATGACACATTTGTGATTTGGCCCCATGGAAAAGAAAACCTAAACAATTTCCTAACACACCTAAACAACACACACCCCAAAATCAAGTTCACCATGGAAACGGAAATAAACAAACAACTACCATTCCTAGATGTACTAATCTACAAAAGAACAGATGGCACACTGGGACACACCATATACCAAAAGAAAACACACACCAACCGCTACCTCAATGCCCAATCCCACCACCACCCAGCACAGATAAATTCTGTAGCGAAAACCCTAATTACCAGAACCAAATGCCTGGCAGATAAGACACATATAAAGACTGAACTATGCACCCTGATTGAAGTATTGACAGCCAATGGCTTCCACAAAAACAAAATCACCAACTTGATCCACAAAAACACACCAAGACATAACAGAGACCTAGAAGACCAACAGATCTATGGAACAGCTGTCTTGCCCTACATAAGAGGTACCACAGATAAAATCAGTAAGATACTACACAGGCATCACATCAAGACTGCCTTCAAAACAGACAAAAAAATAGCAGCCATCCTGAGGAACCCCAAAGACAAAATTGACCTGGAAAACCAAGGCATATACGAAATTCCCTGTACATCATGCCCGGCCACATACATTGGACAGACCAATAGAAGAATAAGTACCCGCCTAGAGGAACACAAAAATGCAGTAAAAAAGCTGGAACACACCTCCTCACTAGTCCAACACATGAAAACCACAGGTCACAACATCAACTTCAATGGCACTAAAACCCTGGCCACTATAGAAAACCCCAGCCACAGAATCATCAGAGAAGCCATAGAGATTGAAAAAAGACCTGACAGCATGAATAGAAGAGATGATTCCACCAGACTGTCAATCATTTGGAAGCCTGCACTCTCAAATAGAAAGATCTCCATGCCACAAGCCAGGCAAACACCTGGGCAAAAACAGACTCTCTCTGAAAGCTCCAACCTAACCCCCCCACCA
>BLBF01000044.1:25498854-25517585 GCA_015471245.1 Laticauda colubrina | reverse complement strand
GCATTATGTTGTGGCCTATATGGTGCAGACATTTTATGTTGAATACCTAACATTCTTAGTTTGTTTTGGAATTTATTATTTGTAAATTCTGTACCATTATCTGTGATGAGAGTTACTAATTTCTTTTTAGTTTTTCTTTCAGCAAATTTTAACCAATTAAATAGATTTTGATATGTTTCAGTTTTGCTCTTCATTAAATAGCAAAACCCATATCTAGAATAGTGGTCCATTATACTTAATATGTGACGAGCTCCTCCTACACTTGGTTTTTTCGGACCTATTAAATCAGCAAATACTACTTCTAAAGGCTCTTTAGTAGTAAATCCATCAACTCTATTAGCCGGTATAACCCTGCTCTTATTTTGATTACAGGCATTACATTGTAAATACTTATTACAAGATTTCAAACTTATTCCCTTAGACAATTCAACAGTTTTCTTAAGCATTTTAAAATTTAAATGCCCTAGCCTTCTGTGTAACAAGTGAATACATTCGTCATGAGGTTTCTTATTTTCATAAATTGTGTTAGCCACCTTTAAACCATCATCATTTAACACATATAATTCACCTCTTAAAGATGCAGTAATTCGCTTATATTCTTTTTCTATTATGCAGTTATCTCCCCTAAATGTAACTACATATCCTAGTTTAACCAAAATTCTAACTGAAATTAAATTAAACTTAAGTTGTGGTACATATAACATTTTTACATTCTCTTTTATAAAAGAACAATATGCTATACCTTCACCTTTAGCTTTCAGTTTCCAGCCATTGGCTAACGATATCTGCTGTGTACTCTGAGATATTTTAATAAAATTTTTGTTAACATTTGTTATACAATGGGATGCTCCACTGTCAACCACCCATAAATTATTTTTTACAGCTCTGTTAGTATACATGGCTAACTCTAAATGTTTATTTAGTTTTTGATGATTTTTAGTATTCTGGCCAGTGTTCTGGCACTTTGTCTTTTTACAAAATCTTGCCAAAAGTCCTCTTCCTCCACAATTAAAACACTTCTTAATTGCGTATGCAGTAGGAGATTCATTATCTTCTTTTTGAGGTTGCTCCCTCCTTAATTCATCTCTTTCATGCCTTCTTCTGGCCTCTTCGATCAATCTGCCAGTTATATCTGTTAATGTTAAATTTTGCTTTGGCAAAATTTCAAGTGAAGTTACGTAATCATAACTTTCATCAAGGGAAGATAGAATTATGTAAATTTGGTGTTGTTCAGAGAATATAAGCTCTTTCTCGTGCAGTTCTGTAAAAATGCTTTGCATAGTTTTTAAATGACTCTGCATATCACCATTTGTTTGGAGATGTGTCCTGAAAAGCTTCCGTGTTAGATTTATGTGAGCACCAATATTATCTCGAACATAAATTCTCTTCAGCTTCTGCCAACACCCAAAAGCCGTTTTCTCTCCGTGGATATAAACAAGCTGTTGATCAGTTAAGGTTAACCCAATTATGCAAATTGCTTGTTGATTTTTATGCATAAATTCTTCTATCTTTATTCTGTCTTCCTCATCCTCTGGATCCCATTCTTCTACGTTTGGTGGATTTTCAATTATGTTCCACAGACCTTCTCTTCGTAGAAGTAGACTACATTTTGTAGACCATGATACACAGTTTGTTCCATCCAGCTTGGATATAAGGGACAAACTTTGTAGATTGACTTGTGCCATGTTTTCTTATATGGATATAAAAATATAATTAATAAAACACAGCTGTCTGTTTACTGTAATGTATAACAACACAAACTCTCACTTTTTACATAAATCTGTTTAACCTAGTTAAACTGACTTTGCAGCCTCTGGGCCCATAACCAGTGTTAAGCCTGGGTTCCCCAACCAGGGTTAGGTAGACAAGCTAAACAGAATGTGCAGCGTTAGTCAGATAGGCACACAGATAAATGAGTGAGCTAAGCTTGTATGTTTATTAACATACAGTAAAAATTAACATACAGTAAAAAAAAAACAGATACGCTTGTGCTATCAAGAATATATTTTATTCCAGTATAAGTTGATGGCATAGTCAAATAACAGTCCAATATTCATTTACCATGTAGTCAGTCCATTCAGGGATATTCAGTTAGCAAAGTCCATGTAGAATATCCTATGTCAGTTAACTTACAAATCAGTCCTTTGTTGTCTCTCCCGTTTGAGCAATGCAGTCTTTTTTTTTTTTTTTTTAAGAATTTTATTAATTTTTAACAAACAAACATGTACAAACAAACACAAAACATAAAAAACATAAAATATCTTTTTGGACGGCAGTTTGATCCCGAGTTACATCTTTTTGTACAGAGATAAATTCAAGTTCATGCTTACTTTTAAATAACATTCCATTTCTTATTTATTATTTTGCATTTTCTATATAGCTTCTCCTCTCTTTTCACTCTCTTAATTCTATTATATTTATTTCATCTCAATTTAAATCATTATACTTATATCCTTTGTCTGTTCTATTTCAGCTAGCTATTTATCTTTTCTCATTAACACAAAGTTTCTTCTGTAATGACTGATTGGAGTATAATACCTTGTCATACTTATCCCTCCCCTAGTTTTAAAGCTTAACATGACACATAATTTTCATTCGGATTCTGCGTAGTACATTCTAAAGATAAACTCCATATTTTGAAACTATATTTAAAAAATATAATATTATTAAAACAACAATCCATAGCAATTAAAGTTATATCATTCAAATTAATGTTCATTTAAGTCTTAAACATTTTACACAATCCTTTCTAAATAAGTATCATGCTTCTATGGGAACACTTATAGATTTTACTTAATTACTTCCCCCTATTTCACTTATATTTTAAAATATTAAACAATAACAATGTTCCCATTTTTCTTTAATTCAATTCTCTCATATTTGATTTCATTTATTTTTATTTAAAAAGAAAAAATTTCGCTAAGTTACATTAAATATTTTGTCCCATTTTATAATCATATATTATTCCAATTTTCTAACATTATTTCAAATACAAATACAACACAATCTTATGTATCTTTGCAGAATCTCTTTTTCAGTTATATGTTTACCCATTATCTCTAAATAAATTCTGTTTCTTTACATCTTGTTTCAAACCTTTGCAACTTCTCTTCCCTTCTTTCCTCTCTTGCTTCTCCACTCTACCCTTTTTACCCCCTTGTCTCTTAATCTCCACCTTCTTGTGTATTCCTCTTTTCTGTTGCTTTCTGATGTTGTGTCCACTTTTCACCTTGTTTTTCCCTTTTTTGGTTGTTTTTTTAAGTCTTAAATTCTCCATTCTCTTTCTCCCCTTTCCCCTTTCTTCCCCAAATAAAGTTGCTTGTTCATTAAGGATGGTTTCTTCTTCATCCCAATCTTCTTGTTATTGTAGTTTCTCATATGTAGAAATTGCCATTTCTAAAAAATTAAAAATAGAGCCAAGAGAATCCTTCCCTTCTTGTTTCTCTTGTTTATATTTTATAAATTCTATTTTCAGTTCATCCATAAGTAATGCCATTGTAAAAGAAAAAAAGAAAAAAAAATTCAAACGATCCAAATGATTTTAATCATTCAAATAAGAGTTTCCAGAAGTCCCAAAGTCACCAAACAATCCAAATACACACAGTCTATTTCATTTCACACTTTCTTCTTTTTTTCCCCCTTTTTTCCACTTTAATGCTTCAAAAAACTTCAAATTCTTTTAAACCTTCAGTCCATCTGATAGAGTAGCCAATTATGATCCAAAATGGAAAAATCCAATAATAAAAATGGCCCAAAGCCAAAGAAGAAGAAGGATAAAATAAAAAAAATAAAAATATTACTAGAATTGAAATATACAAAAAAGCTGGCGAGTAGAGATTTCACAAGTATATATATATATATATATATATATATATATAGACTGCACACTGCACTTTGTTTATTTATCCAAGGCTCTTATTATGACTCTCTTCTCCAGCAGCTTCAAAGCCAAGCCTCAAGTGTTGAAACATTGATAAGAGTCCAGGAAAACACCTGTAATAATATTTTTCTGTGCTCTCTCTCCATCTTATTACATTAAAATGTCCTTGAGAAGGAGTGTTTATACATTTCTCCCCAGTTCAAATAAAATATTTTGAAGCCTCTAGTTGGCAGTGTTGCACAGTCTCTTAATACTTTTTTCCCCCCTCAGCCAGAAAGAAAAGTAATGTATACAAAACTCAGAGGGAAAAAAAAGAAACAAAGGGGGCCTCTATCCTAAAGAAAATTAAAAAATCAAAAGAAGCATAAAAATATATATAAGAAAAAATTCAATCTGATTAGCTACAAAATCACATTAAATTCCTCAGAGAAAAAAATATTAAGGAAAGAATCCAAGCCTCAATTTGACATCACTTTAAAAAACGCTGCTCAAGGAGATTCCAGTCAAAGATAACTAAAGGTTTCTTCTTTGTTCAGGATATCCTTTCAGGTCTCAACCAATTTGCAATAAAAAAGAAGTTTCTCACCCAGGCGACACACCCTCTCTCCAGCCTCTTTCTTTTCGGAGCTGTCCCGACTTCAGCAGCTTTGGAGGCTGCCTTTCCACCGCCAGCAAAAGGGCTTCTCCCGGATCAAACCAGAGATTTTGCGATATGTCTGGGATCCTGGGACTGTGCCCTTCACAATCCCCGTCTCTACGGGACGGTTTAGATCCGTTAGGACCGACCGGGGTGAAAATATCAGCTGCGATCTCAGAGCCCCGAGATCGCAGCTGTAGCACCAGGACGAGGCTCCGCCTTCCTCCTGAGCAATGCAGTCTTGATTCCAAGCAGTAATCAGGGATCATCAAAGCCAGCCAGAGAGAGAGAGTAAGCCGTAGTCTTGCTACTTTTATATTGTTTTCTTAACCACTCCTTTAATTGCTATTTCACAGTTAAAGCTGTATACACTCTAACATACACTAACTATGATTCATAGTTATTATTTCACCTAAACCAGTTAGGGTGAACAATGTTATCCCTAACATACAGCCAAGACATTGCAATGGAGTTTGAATTGGACAAATAAACCACTCTCATCAAATGGAGAAAAAGAGTGAAAAATGAAGGAATCAAGATATTCTTCACTAAACATTTAGTCTGGATGAAGATAATCACAATAAATAAATCCTTCAAGCTGACAACAACAAGCATACTGAAGTCAAGAAAAGGATTAAAAGTGAATACATCAAGAGAATGAAGAAGATCTAAAAGTCTATAGAGGAAATGCCACCAAAGGCAATAAACACTTGGGCAATCCCAGTCATTAGATCACAGGTCCCACTGGCCGACGGACACAAAACGTATGCATAAAGGACACAGCGGATGAGCAAAATTTCGGGGGTGGCTCCATCCATTGTCATCCGCTCCAAAAAGTGGCATAAATTTGCATAAACAGAACGGAAAAGAACAGATGTGGCTAGTATGTAGCAGGGATGTTAAAAGGATGTGCATAGGAAGCCTAGCGGAAGAAAGCGAATGGAAGTGGATGACAGCCCCGAAGGTGTTCCGGGGGAGAATTTTGAAGCGGACGCATAGCAGAAGGGGCGGATGCATAGTGGAAGAAGCGGATGCATCATGGACGCCTATAGGAAACAAAGGAGATGTCGCGCGGATGTATATTGGATGCAAAGCATTCACTGCGCATGGGGGGGAGTATGAATTGCATCAGCTCCGCGGATATAAAAGGATGCAGCACGCAGTCAGCATACAGGGGAAAGACGTGCTGCCACATACATCTTGCAGGAACACCATGGTTCATCAGTCAGGCAAGAAGAGGAACCTTTGCCTACTCATTCAAGCCCTGGCAAGGTGAAGAAGGCCAGAACCAGCATCCCACCCCCTGGCACTGACTCTGAAGCTGCTGCTGCTGCTGCTGCTGCTGCTGCTGCTGCTGCTGCAGTGGACCAGCCCCAAGGCCCTCAAAGCCCTGCTGCTGAAGGCCCTGCTGCTCAAGCCCCTGAAAGGCCCTGCTGCTCAAGCCCCTGAAGGCCCTGCTGCTCAAGGCCCTGAAGGCCCTGCTGCTCAAGGCCCTGATGAAGCCCCTGCCAGAGGGAGGAAGAGGCAAGGGAAGGAGAAGGGAGAGAGGAAACAGTACACCATTTCCGAGGAGCATGAGGATGAGGTGCTGGAATGACTTAGGGAGAACGAGTATCTCTGGAGAAAGGGCCACAGACTGTATCAGGACACCAAGAAGAAGCAGGCAGCTTGGAGAGACAAGGCAGAGAGCCTGGGATACACTGCAGAAGTACTCCTAGGATGGTGGAAGCACATGCACACCTGGTATGGCAAGCTACACCTCAAGAAATCTGGGCAGGCCGCTGTCAAGCTCACTGACCGGGAGATGTACGTCATGGCCAAGTGCAGTTTCCTGAAGGGTGAGATCCACCACCGAGGAGCAGCCCCTCTGAGACCACTCTCCCTCAGACAGCCCTACCCTGTCCAGGCAGGTGTCTTCAGAGGGCCCCACGGCAGAGAACCCCCCGACAGCTGCACTCCCCATGCCGGCAGACTTCGAGGATCCCATGGAGAATGACGCCCTGCTGTCACAAATGGAGGAAGAAGCAGCAGCCACCAGAGGCCAACCCACCCCCACCCTCAGCTCCAGAGGATGCAGGCAGAGAGGCAGACTGGAGGGCCAGGATCACAGTGTGCTGTTGCAGATCAGGGACACAATGTAGACCAGCACAGAACTTCTCTCTCAACTGGTCCACAGTGACATACCATCCTTGGACTGGAAGCCCTTCATCACCTACATGAGCCAGACCCTCAGGGACCTGCCTGAGGCCCAGTACCAGGTGATGACGCAGAAGATCACAGCACTTCTGCACAACCCTCCAGGCACAGCTGAAGCTGCTCCTACCCAGTCCAGGTCTGCTCCTTCACCCCAGGCAATGTCACAGCCCTTCCACAGCTTTCAACAGCCCCTCACCTACCAAGGCTACGACTACCAGGACTTCCCACAGCAGAAGCAGAGCTTCCCAGTCCAGGCCCAGGTTCATCGGACGCCACAGACGCCACTCCTCACCCAGCTGCAGACCAGACAGTCCCACTACACTCCTCCTTCCTCCACCCCACAGCCAAGCCCGTCAATGGACAATCTGTCATCAGTATTGGGCCTGACATCTCAAGTCCTTGATGAAGGGCCTCTCAACCTCACAGGACTGAGTCAGCTCTCGGACAGCTACTAATGCTGTGTAGACGTTCCATGTACCTTTTGTTTCCTCCCTCTTTCTGTTTTCAGATGCAGTGGATGTGAGTTGAGGGGATGGCCAGAGGATGCAGAGAGGATACAACAACCGTTTAACGGATGATAACGGACATAGAACGTTTGTTGCCCGTATATGTCACGGATGTACATACGCAGCGGAAAGTTCATCCGTTCACAAAGTTTTGTGCAGCTCAAAACTTCTTGCATGGATGAAATCTCAGTGGACGGATGCTTGACAGATAGAGCATATCTGCAGTGAGTACACAACGGATGCATAGCATTTTCCAATGGATGGCAAGCTTTTTTTAATGTTTTACATCCTCTTTGCATCCGTAAGTGCAGTGGGACCGGGCCTTAAGCAGAAATTAAAACGCTGGATAGGAAGAATAGAACAATAATGATAGTGAATTATTCCCTTCCAACAATCAGCTTGCAACTAGCAAAATTAAGGGAGAACACAGAAGTAAAACTGCAAGTCATGGTCACATGATGTTAAACTTAACTACTTCATGTTTCACTAAACAATGAAATATGAAATTACATTGTAAATGTTGCATTCTCGCTGCAGTTTTTCCTCTGGTCTGAGTTTTGAGTGGCAGTTTGTGCTCCCATTGGCTGAACTGCTTGACAGTTGAGTATAAAAGAAGCTGTGAAGCGGCATCTGCTCTTGCCTGTCAGCCAGCTGCTTGGTTAGCCAGGGGCAGCCACAGGTAACCATTTGTTATTTTAATAAATATGTTAGCTGAAGTGTTACTTTTGTCACCTCCATTTCTCAATTTGCCCACTTAATACTGGTGACAAGGATGAGATAGCAAATTGAGGTCTGAGCTGCAAGTCACATGAGCTGAAAGTCACTATTCAAAAGAGCTGAATCGAATCACTACAGAAATCCCCAAAATTCCTTCACTAAGGAACAGAATCGAAGAAGATGACAATCACTCCATCTTTCTCCTCTTTTCATCCAACAACTGAAACCTGGAATGCCTATATTAACCATTTTGACTGTTTCTTCCATGCTGCCAATCTAGTGGAGATCTCCGGCCATCAGAAAAAGGCGTATTTTCTGAGTTTTAGTGGAGCTGCTGTTTTTGACACTGCCACCACCCTACTAGTTCCACAGACGGTCATGTCTGTGACATGAGACCTTCAAGAAATCCTAGGCAACCATTTCATGCCAAAACCATCCTGAATAGTGTGATGGCATGCCTTCCGAAGATGGAACCAATCTGAGGGGGAAGCAATTAGCATGTATATGTCCATGCTAAGGACAGCCATACTTCATTGTGAGTTTTGAGATCTGGATGACATGCCATTAGACCAGCTGGTCTGTGGCATTAGAGACCTCAGTTTTCAGAGGCACCTCCTAACCAAAGCTGACCTTATGCTCAAAATGGCCATTGAAGAAGCATAAGCTGCCGAGCTGTTGATGCTCTCAGCTGCAGAAATCCAAGAGTCCAGTGGAAGCCATGCTCGCAGAGACAATTCACTATGATGACATCTTCCCAGAAGAGCCATTGGATGAAGATGAGGTTAATCACCTCAGGCAGAAGAAAAGCTGTCTGGTGAAAATAAACCTCCACAACTTCAGGCGATTTGTATGAGCTGTAGTGGGAACCACCCAAGGGCAACCTGCAGATTCCAAAATGCCATCTACCAGAAATGCCAGCGGAAGGGTCACTTGGCCAGTGTCTGCTGTTCAGGAAGAAATATCAATATTGCATGCCACTCAGCTAAGGATAAGGTAATGGCACAAGCCCTCAATTGGGTAGGAAGGGGGTCACCCAAGAATCCAGTTAATATAGAACTCATTCCGTTCCAGACTCACCAGAAAGAGCTATCAAGCTTCCAAGGCTGGGGTAGCAAAGTAGTTGTTCCCCATAATTACAGCCCCAAGTTCTGAAGGTTTTACATGAGTGACACCCTGGAATAGTTAAAATGAATGCACTGGTGCAGAGCTATGTGTGGTGGCCTGACATAGATGCCCAAATCTCCAGGTGGATTGACACCTCTCAGCCTTGTCAGGTGACTAGGCCAGCCCCTTCTGCTGCCACCCCAGAGGAATGGGAAAATTCAAAAGCACCATGGTCCAAGGTCTATATAGACCTAGCAGCCCCTTCTAGGGGTAGACCTTCCAGGTTGTGGTAGATTCATTCTCCAAATGGCATGAATTGGCACTAATGCCAACTTCCACTTCAAAAGCAGTAATTAAGGCCTAGAATGAATGTTCACAACCCTTGGGTTGCTGGACCTGTTAGTTTCCAATAATGACCCCCAATTTATTTTATTTATTTATTTATTTTTGTCAATTGCTTACAAAATAATAGATACAAGTAAAAACATAGTTAGAAATACATGGATACACACAAGAAAAATAAAAAAATAAAAAATAAACAATAGGACAGGGACAGTAGGCACATTGATGCACTTATGCACGCCCCCTACAAATCTCTAAGGAAAGGGGTGAGGTCAATAGTAGACAGTCTGAGGTTAAATTTTTTGGGGTTTGGGGAAGAAACCACAGAGTCAGACAGAGTATTCCAGATATTGACCACTCTGTTGCTGAAGTCACTGTTAACAGATAAAGAAATTGATAAGATGCTCCCAATTTTGACCATTTGTTGTCTGTTTGACAGTAACACTTCTATCCAGTTATGCAGGTGTCCAAAGATACCATAAGATTTTAGTTTTAGGACTAGTTTGTCATGTACCACTGAATCAAAGGTTTTATAGAGGTCTATGTAGATTGCATCTATTGCTTTGCCCTGATCGAGCTGTGTAGTCCATATGTTTTTGCAGTGTAAGAGTTGCAGATTACAGAATGGTTTTTTCTGAAACCAAATTGTTTATTAGAGAGTAGGTTATTTGTCTCTAAGTGGAGGATAATGGATTGGTTAATAATTGATTCCATAACTTTACAGGTGGCACAACATCAAGAGATTGGTCTGTAATTTTCAGCTAGGCTAGGGTCTCCCTTTTTGAAGATGGGAATGATTGTGGCTTGTGACCATAGGTTTGGCAAGGAGCTGGTCCTGAAAGATTTTTCAAAGAATATGCTTAGAGATTTGGCTATGGCAGTGGATAGCTTTTTTTAAGAAGTAGGCACATATTCCGTTACAATAGATAGAGATGGTTTTAGATTGCGTAGTGCTTTTTCAACATTGTCTTCTGTAAAATCAATATGCATTAGATCATTGTAGTTGTCTGTGGTTCGACTAGGAAATACTGGACATAATCCATTGCTATTTACAAATACTGAGCCAAAGAATGTGTTAAAGAGGTTGGCTGTAATGGTGTTGTCATTGCAGTCTTTACTATTAGGTCCTTTCAGGGGTGGGATAGACCTTGAGTCTTTTAATTTGTTGTTTAAAAAATTGTAAAAAGCATGGGTGGAATTAGTGCATAGAAGGTTTTCCTCTTGTTTAATGTGATCATGGGTGCATTCAGTCTTTATCTGGTGGCATAAATTTTTATATCAGCTTTTGAAGTTGGCAATGTGACCAGATTTGTTTTTCTGCCAAAGTGATTTCTTTTTGGATTGAAGCTTCCTTATTGTTATGGGTAATTTGTTTTTTTCTGGTTTTGGGAGTTGTTATTGGTACATATAGTTTGATGACTTTTGACTTCAAGTAAAAATATGTTGTAATGGTCTTCAACAGTATTGCAACCAATGAATAGAAGTTGCCAATCAAGTGATGAGAGATCGTTGTCGATAAAATCATAGTTGCCTTTTTTGAAGTTATAATTGGGGATCCCATCGTTATGATGATTTTTGTGTGGACGTATGTTGAGAAAGTCAATCATGTGGTCACTGTTGGAAAAGGGTTCTTTCATTTGTATTCCATAAATTGAATTCAAACTATTGCAGAAGATGAGATCGAGGCAGTTGTTAAATCTAATATTGTTGGTTACTAGTTGTTCCAGTCCCAGATTTGTTACAGCATTGTAGAAGGTAGCATGTATGGGTTCAGTTTTACATTCATTTAGGGTCCAGTTAATATGAGGTAGACTGAGGTCACCAAAAAAGATAAAAGCATGTGGACAGGATGTTGCCCATGTTAGTAGTGAATTTAACTTGTTTACATGTTCGATGTCATAATCAGTGGCTCTGTAATATAGTAAGAATCAAATGTGATATTTAAGGACAGTTCACAGACTTTGGTCTCAGGAAGAGCAAGCTCTTGGGTAACTTGGATTTTTTTAGATGTAGGGACTTTTTATAGAAAATAGCAAGACCGCTCCTCTACGGATTTCACAATCTGATCAGTAAACATGACAGCCTCTTACTGTGGTAACGGAGTCAGGAAGAGATTCATTGAGCCATGTTTCACAGACAAATATGATGTTGAATTTAGTAAGAGGAGAAATTCAGGTATTTTATTTACAAGGCTTGTTGCATTGAGTAACTTGCATTTAAGTCCAGTTGTAGTTGGAATAGAGGTAGTTAGGGGCATGCGTGCCTAGTTTTGAGTGATGGTGGATTGGATGGGGTAGGGTTGGATGTGGAGTTTCATGTTGTGTGGCTTTCTTTTGATACAATCAGCACAGTAGTCAATGTAGAGGTCCTTTTCTCCATTGTCTAGACGTTTTTGAGTTCTGTGTGGGAGCAGATTTGAGTTCTTTGAGTCCATGGCAGCAGATTCTTTGTAGTATGGATAAGTCTGGTCTTCAGCAAAGTTTGTTATAGGTGGGATTAGTTTTTGCAATGGTGTTTATTGTATGAATGAATAATATGTTTGCTGGACTCATTTTTGCAAACAACTCTACAAAATCTTGGGGCCACAGAGCCATCACTGTATTTGAACTCAGGGGCATCTCTGATTATTTCAAAGATATCTTCAGGAGAGATGTTTATTATATTTGAGTTGCTTATGATATCACGAACTTCGGTGATGTTGTCTGATTCGTTGGTGTCTTCAAGACCAAATAAGATGGCATTTGGACAATTCTAATCATATTCCATGATGTCTCTGATGAGTAAGGGGATATCATTTGTGGAATTATTAATGGGATAGTAATTGTTTGTGGCTGTGGTTTCGTGGTTATTTTTTGTTGTAGTTGTGATTGTAGTTTAAGTAGTAGTTGTGGTAGTGGTTTTTGAGTTGGGATTTGATTTTGAGCTGATAGGTAATCACTTATCTGTGTTGTTTGTTTTTTTTCCAAGAGAGATTAGGCTTGTCGTATAGTTGTTTCAAAACATGTTGCTAACTGTTCTTCTATTGAGTGAATGAGTGATTCTATGCTTTCAACTCTGTCAGGTAGGATACTGAATTTGTTTAGCTTAGGAAAACATGATGGACATAGACATCGGAATGTATCTGTTTTTTTAGGAGATCAGCTAGGATTTTGTTTAAGTTTAAGCATGCAATGTGGGCTTGATTGTCACATAGGTGGCATTTGATGTTATTTTCGCTTTCATTGATGGTTTCAAGACATCTGAAATGTGCAGGAGTCTAGGAGGTCATTGGTAGAGATATTATTCTTTTGTTGTTGTTTGGTAGTGAGAGTTTGGATTTTTTGGCCGGAATGGTCAATGACAAAAGTACACTAAACAATTACAATAGCCAGTTAATGTGATAGGTAGACAGTTACTTAATGAATGTTGGTAATTAATAAATGTTAATTGATAAGTTAGAGAACAAATTAAAAGTAAGGTTACTTATTACTAAAAATCAATCAATCGACTAGATAATCAATGATACAGTATTAAATCTCTATCAATTCAATGTATCAGTAAATTAGTGGTCATTTAACAATTAATTATTATACTATTAGATGATAAATCAATTATTTTATACAAATTGCTTAATCAAACAAGATATTTGGGTAATCAGTATAGCCAATATCACACCAACTAATCAATTATAATAATCAATTTATAAATTAATCAAACCACTCTAATGAAATAATTTTGCTGACCAATAAACAGCCTAATTTACATTAATCACTAATCACACTGGTTAGTTAAATTCACTAAATCACTAATTTTACCAATCAATTAATTTACACAAATTGCTGATCATTTACAGGAATCAGTAATCATACTAAAGCACTAAACACTCTAATCACACTAATCAATAAAAACAATAAATCAATTAATCAATTGATAAAATTAATTATTTTATAGAAATTGATTTCGTGACATCATTATCTAATCATTGATATAGGTCTTGAGGTAGAAAAGTTATAAGGTGTTTTTTTTTGTTAAGTTTTATTGATTTTTAAAGACAAACAAAAACAAACAAAACATAAAAACATCCAACTTTCTTCCATAAATATACAAGCAGTGTATCGGTTGGTTTACAAATTTTTTGTGCTTCGATTTCATACTCTCAATTACAGTTACATTACATAATAACTCATATTATCAATCAAAAAATGAATATCCTAGTATTATTATTAATCAATCATTTGACAATAATTTTGTTCATTCATACTTTGCGAGATAGCTATACTTTACTTAGTTTATTTTATAACAATTCATATACTCCTCCCAAATCTATCCTAAAAATATTATATATATATAAGTGAACATTGTTTGGTAAAGCAGACATAAAATTCAGGAACAACACTTGTTGTTTTCTTGTAATCTCATTTTCTTGTAATCTCTTGAACAATGGATAGATTTTAGAAAGAGTTCCTGTAGCTAAAGCCCCTGTCACACTGCACCAACGGATGCAAAGAGGATGTAAAACGGACAAAAAAGCTTGCCATCCGTTGGTCAACGCGATGTACTCACTGCCTCCGTTTTGCTTCCTCTCTATCCGTCCAGCATCCGTTTATTGATGTTTCATCCGCTCAGAAAGTTTTGAACTTCATGAGGATGTCTCCAGCCATGTTTGATGAACTTGTGATGATATAGAACCTGGATGATATACTGATAGCAGCCCCGGATTTTGATGAATCTAAGTTGTTAAAAGAGTTAATGGATATTGTGGCACAACAGGAATTGTATACAGCCTCAGACAAAATTCAAAAGTAGAACCTTATACCTACTTAGGACATAGAATGTTGCACAATTCCTCCATTCCAATTCTTCCTGAATTACAAATACAGAAATCATATACATTAGAACAATGGCAAAAATTACTTGGCATTATTAATTGGGCACGCCCATTCTTCTACATTACAACTGGTTATATGTTGCCCTTATTTCAGTCTTTGAAGGGAGCACAATCACCAGGAAATCTAGTTGTATTAACTGATCTTCAAAAGAACATGCCTTCAAGAAATATTGAATAAGTTTAAGCATCGATAAGTGGACAGGATCTCATCAGCATAGCTTTCACTTGTACAAAAATTGAACATGAACATTTGATGATGATTTCAGAATCATATCAGATAGCCTTTTCTCAATATGTGCAAAAACTTGTTGTATTCTTTACCCAAGGATCCTAGAATAGTGGTTACTACTACTATTTTAAATCCAGCCTTTTCTTCCATTTTTGTGCGAAATTCTATTTCTAAAGCTCTTACAGTCTTTACTGATAGATCACCTACAAGAGGTGTGGTGGTCTGGCAGATTCAACAACAATGGTATTCTAAATTTACTGCCACGCAGACTTCAGCTCAACGTGCTGAGCTGGCTGCTGTGATTTTGGCTTTACGATTGTTCAATGACCAACCTGTTAACTTGATCGTTGGTACTCAATATGTGTATTTAGCTATGCAATCTCTTCCCTTTTCTTATTGTGCTTTCTCTTTAGATAAAAATTTGTTATCTTTGTTTTTATCTTTAAAGAATAGTTTGGAAACTCGCTTGTATTCTTTGTATGTAGAACACATTAGAAATCATATTCCCTTTACTAATGCCTTGACTGAAGGAAATTGGAAGACAGATGAATCCTTAAAGGATGTTGCATCTTTGTTTATTGATCCTGTTGCTAGCCATTCTTATTTTCATCAAAATGCCAAATCGCTTGCAAAGCAATTTAAAATTTCATTATCTCAACCCCGGGATATTGTCTGTGCTTGTCCAGCTTGTCAGCAACTGGCAGTTCCTTTTCCAGTGGGTGTCAACCCATGAGGAACCCAAGCTAATCAAATTTGGCAAATGGATGTAACTCAGTCAACCTTTAAGCCATATTGTTGTCTTCATACGTCTGTTGACACTCATTCACATTTCCTTTGGGTTACTGCTTCAAAACATGAACGTACTTCAGATGTTATTTCTCACTGCCTATCCTCTTTTGCTGTAATGGGTCGGCCTTCTCAGTTTAAAACTGACAATGGTCCCTCTTATATTACGAAGGAATTTCAAACCTTTTGTCAGAAATGGAATATCACTTTAGTGCACGGAATTCCTTACAACTCTCAGAATCAAGCTATAGTTGAGCGAGCTCATCATACTTTTAAGGCATTGCTTCAGAAACAATTACAAACTGAATCTGGCCCTTACCATCTGCGAAAGATTCAAAATCTCATTGCTGTAGCATTATATACTTGGAATTATTTAACATTTTTAGATTCTCTTGCAGACTCACCTGTTAATTTGCATTTTCAAACTACTGAATCTTTAGCAAGGCCTTTGGTAAAGTATCACCAAGCTCCAGATCCAACCTGGAAAGGCTCTACACCGCTGATCACCTGGGGTCATGGTTATGCTGCCATGGAAGATCCTTCTACTTGACAAACAGTGTGGGTTCCAGCACGCTGTGTTTGTCCGTATCATGGCATGGCATCAGGGCCTTCACAACCCGATTCTGGATTTCAATCTTCATTTGAACACAGAAGTCTGTTTTCCAAGATCGACATGCCCACAACCCATCACTTGGGACCAGGTTAAATCTACTACATATCAAGCTGAGCAACAACTGCAGCAGGCCTCATTACCTCAGAGTTCTGAAAATCTTGTTGCTGCTGTTTTTGCTATTATTACTGCTAACTCTGTTACCATCTTACTTTGTATTTTCTTGTTTATGGTTAATGGTGTTTCTGCTCTAAATGACACTTCTGTGGTTCGTCTTAACCCTAATTTGTGGGTTTGTCATGCCCAATACATGTTTTTGACCCATGGCACAAATATTACTTTATACTATGAGCCCTCAATGGCATTTGGTCAAATTTCTTTTACCCCTAACTTGATCATGTCTTCTACATTTATTGTCTCACAACTACAATCTATTTCACACTCCTGGCTATTTTCTAAACCCCCTATGCAATTGAATTATGTCTGTTGGCTTTACTTGAAAGTTAGTCAATTTACAAGGGGTCTGTGTTTCTGTTGTCACGCTAAACACACTTGGCTTCATAATTGGTCTGATTATGATGCTGCTCAGCACATATTAAAAAAGCTAGGGAATTATAGTTATTGTTCTGACTACTATTGGTTGTCAGGTACCTTTAATTCTTCTTTGCATGGAAATAATATAGCTCTCGATATGTATCCTGACAATTTTCCTATTTTTAACGCCTCTGATCAGTCTAATACAGGATCGATATGCGCTGGTTGACAGCTTAAGGATCCTAATATGTGGTTCTTTTTTGATAAATATGCTACTAATGTTCATCCTCAGAATTATCAATGTGCAACTATAGGTTATTTTACTCTACCTGTTCAAATAGGTACACTCCCATCAACTCGACAGCGGCATTCCTCTCTGGGGCCTACATGTAATGATGAAGTCATTATTGACACACAATTGTCTTCTGGTTCTGCATTTGGCTGTGCATTGGCAGGGGCCGTTACAGGAGTCCTTACTTTAGGCTCTTATCCTGCTCAAGAAAACAGACTATCTATTCTTGGTCTCGCCTGCAGACTTGAAAAATCCATCAATGCTACCGCTGCTATTATTCATGATTTACAGCATGAAATAGAAGACTTAAATCAAGATGTCTTACAGCAACGTTTTGCTATAGTTTATCTTTTAGCCCGTCAGGGAGGGTTCTGTATGTTAGTTGGACGTCGTGGATGTGCTGTGCATTTTCATTCTTTGAATAAAACTATTGAGGATGAGCTTGCCAATTTACAATCATATATTCAAAATAATATCCATGCTCATTACTCACGTTTTGAGTGGCTAACCAATTGGCTTCCTGATTGGTCTTGGTTCAGACAGTTTTTCTTTTATGTTATCATTATTATTATTGTACTAATTGCAACCTGTTGTTTTATTCAATGTATTCCAAATTTATTCGCATTGTTTCGTCCTGCTTCCCCCTCTGTTAATCCTCTACAATTGCAATACATTCCTAAATCTTTGAATCTTCCTATAAAATTAAAAACGATGATATGTAGAGTTGTAATTGCAGGAATGTTCCAATCTTGGATGGCAAACCTCAGATAAAGAATGTTTCCAAGTAAATACAACTCAGGCAAACAAAATCACTAATCTAAAGGAGGATTAGAGAGGGGAAGTAAACATAACTAGAGATAATTAATTGTATGGGTTACTGTGCTAAACAGTAACAAAAGTTAAGCAGTGACCAAAAGTTAACCAATCATGGAGGATAACTGAAAATGTGTATAAATACAAAACTAGACTCCAAAGATCATCATGATCCAATTGTTCATGATCAATCAACTTGACTGCCTTGTCATTACAACATGCCTGTTTCCATTTCTTTGAAAGTTTGAGCAAGAGGAGTACCCAACACCCCTTTTTCTGCTGATTAATGACCTTTATAGAGTGTGCAAATACCCTTTTTTCCACTATGTGTTTTAGTGGCATCTATACCTTATATTGCCTTGTTCCTTATTTAAGAACTTATTTATTGATAGATGAATATAAGGCTAAATAGACAAAGAGACAGATAGATAAAGAGCATACATTACAGTGTAATAGAAAGCCTGCACAAATGTAAAACTCATGTATTTAACTCCTTTCATAACAGCATTCCTTAAGGATAGGTGGATAAAACCTTCTTTTGAGTTCAACATTTTTTCCCACTTTGCAACACTGGTAATGTATATATGTATATTGTGTGTGAGTGTGTGTATGTGCACGCGCACATACACACACACACACACACACACACACACACACACACACACACATAAAACAACCGTCCCTTCACACGGAGCCAAGCTGCACTAAAAGCCTCCAACACAAGAACAGACTGTTGCCAGCCAATCAAAGCCACAAAACAGACAGAAGAAACCAGGAACACCAATCAATCAAACTCCAAGTCCAATGAACACAGGTCCAGGCTCCCAACCAATCAGAATGGACCAGCCTCAAATTTAAAACCAGGAGCTATAAGACCCGTATCCATACAGAAGCCTGATGATGGCAGATGAGATTCTGCTGATTCAGCACACATGTAAGTACCCGCGATAACTTAAAAAAACACACACATATATATATATATATATATATTAAAAGGAAGAAGCAGCTGCAAGCTCACATTACTCTGAGAAGCACAGAGCTGAAGAAACAAGCCTGAAGATGATGAATGAGACTTCATCGAAACGTTGCCTAGATACTTCCAATTCTACGCGGGAGAAAACCCGAATAACCAAAGATCCACATACAAATACCCGCGAAAACCTCAGAAAACATATATATATATATATATATATATATATATATATATATATATATATA
>BLBF01000044.1:25486032-25498844 GCA_015471245.1 Laticauda colubrina | reverse complement strand
TATATATATATATATATATATATATATATATATATATATATATATATATTTGTTTTCTTAGGCTTTCGTGGGTACTTACATGTGTGCTGTTTAGCTTCCTTTGGGTATTATCCCACGTCATTGTAGTTCTGTTAAAGTTGTAGCAACGTTTCAGCAGAATCTCATCTGCCATCCTCAGGCTTCTGTATAGAGTTAGTTCCTGGTTTCAAATTTGAGGCTGGTCCATTCTGATTGGCTGGGAACCTGGATCTGTGTTCATTGGACTTGGAGTTTGATTGATTGGTGTTTCTGGTTTCTTCTGTCTGTTTTGTGGCTTTGATTGGCTGTCAACACTCTGTTCTTGTGTTGGAGGCTTTCATTGCAGCTAGGCTCCGTGTGAAGGGATGGCTGCTCTTCATTAGAACACAGATCCAGGCTCCCAGCCAATCAGAATGGACCAGCCTCAAATTTGAAACCAGGTACTAACTCTATACAGAAGCCTGAGGATGGCAGATGAGATTCTGCTGAAACGTTGCTACAACTTTAACAGAACTACAATGACGTGGGATAATACCCAAAGGAAGCTAAACAGCACACATGTAAGTACCCGCGAAAGCCTAAAAAAACATATATATATATATATATATATATATATATATATATATATATATATACACACACACACACACACACACACACACACACACACACATACACACACACACACACATATACACACAAACACACACATACACACACACACATACAAGTTCTCATTTTTATTTTTTTCATTACTTCTGTTTTATTATCATTTAGTTTTAACTCTGAAAAGGTGTCAGCTGGAGCTCCATTCAAAATCCAAGAAAGAAATACTTAGACTCTTTAAATTAGAGAAAAGATATCTTTTACTGGAAGTGAAGTGGTAGCAACCAAAGAATTCTGAATCTGAGAAATTAGGCATGCAATTCACATATACAAAGTGATGGAAGTGTTCCCACCCCCAATAGTTCAGATGAAACTTCCAGTTAGAAGTTGTGAATATGATCATGTGGGCATCTTCAGGTGATCATGAGGCGTCTGTCCGTTGACCTTGGCATACTTTGATAACGGGTTGCAGTTGCGCAGAGAAAAGAAAGCTAAGCGAGAAATAGAAACCTAACTCTATTGTATGCCCCCCCCATTTGCACAACAGAAGAATGTAATACCTCCAGCTCACTTCCCAGACCTATCCCTTCCTCCCCTTCTCCCTGTTTCTTGTGACATCTGAAAGATGCAAAGCGATAGTTGAAGATCTTGAAGGCTGACATTCGGCCCTCCTAGAAAAAGGAAAACCATCAGTCCTAGAAGAGAGAGAGAAGAAAATATAAAGACAATTATTAATCATTAAACAATTACAAAAGAATACACTCCTAGGGCTTATCTGGATACTTGGAACGAAATGCTTTGATCAACTTAGGGGCTTTAACATCGGTTTCGTTAACCCATTCGGCTTGTGAAGAAGGGAAATGTTTCCAGGCTACAAGATACTGGAGCCGACCCCTCCATTTGCGAGAGTCTAGAATTTCTTTAACTTCAAAATGTTGTTCACCTTCAATCAGTATTGGTATGGGAGGGTCAGCCTGGATGGGTCTTAAATCAGAAGTACGTTCAGGTTTTAGCAAACTAACATGGAACACCGGATGAATTCGTCGAAGAGTTTTCGGTAAATTCAGCTGGACTGTTACAGGATTTATAATCCGTTCAATCGTGAAAGGACCAACATATTTAGGACCAAGTTTCTTTGACTTTTGAGTGGTTTGCAGGTATCTGGTGGACAGGAAAACTTTGTCGCCCACTTTATATAATTTCTGTGGAGATCTTTTCTTGTCTGCATACTTGTTATGAGCTTGATAGGCCTCATCTAATGCTTTGCGTGTCACTGGCCAATGAAGTTGGAGTTGAGTTATCCATTCATCCAACGAATGGATGTTAGGCTTTTCACGAGGAAGTTCAGGTATGGGTACAAAATCTTGTCCCGAAGCTACTTTAAATGGAGTAAATCCAGTACTACTATGTACGGAGTTGTTATATGCCACTTCGGCAAATGGTAGTAATTCGGACCAGTTATCTTGTTGATAATTTATGTAACATCTAAGATACTGTTCTAACACTGCGTTAGTCCTCTCACAAGCCCCATTGGTTTGAGGGTGGTGGGCGGAGCTTAAGCCTATCAACTTCAGGAACTCTTTCCAAAAATTTGAGGTAAATTTGACCCCTCTGTCAGAGACTATGCATTCAGGAACGCCATGTAACCTATAGATATGTGAAATAAACAGTTTAGCCAGCGTCTTAGCAGATGGAATCTTGGAACAAAGTATGCAATGTACTTGTTTGGAAAACAAATCAGTTACTACCCAGATAACCGTGTTTCCACTGCTTTCGAGTAATTCTACTATAAAGTCCATAGAGATTTCCTTCCAGGGGACTGTTGGTCTAGCTATATTTTGTAACAACCCTACTGGCTTACCAGGAGGTCTCTTTGCCGAAGCACAAATTGGACAGCTAGCTACATAAGCTTTAATGTCCTTCTTTAAAATAGGCCACCAAAATTGCCGCTTAACCAGGTGTAAGGTTTTCACAAATCCAAAGTGACCAGCTGCTTTAGAATCATGAGCTTGTTGTAGTATTTGGCCCCTCAGCACCTGTGGCACATACAACTTGGTCCCCACCCAAACCAAACCATCTCTAACTGTATAGTCATTTGAATGAGCCAGGAACCACTCATCCAGTTTTAAAGCTTCTTTTAGTTGTTCGGTTAGGTCATTCGATAAATCCACTTCTTGTTTCTTTTTTTGGGCTCTGGTGATCACTGGGGTGGCTAGATGTTTGGTTGAGACAATTGGACATCACCTCCTGGTGCATACTATTATATTGGGGTAGTCTTGAGAGAGCATCCGCCATGAAGTTCTTCCCTCCTGGAATGTATTTCAGTGAAAAATTGAACCGCTTGAAATACTGGGCCCAGCTAACTTGTTTAGGGGACAGTTTCTGGGGCGTTTTTAAGGCTTCCAAATTCTTATGATCAGTCCATACCTCAAATGGGTGTTTTGCTCCTTCCAGGAAATGTCTCCAGGTCAGTAAGGCCCAACAAACTGCAAAAGCTTCTTTTTCCCAGACAGCTCACCTTCTCTCAGTTTCAGACAGCATACAGGAGGTATACGCACATGGCTGTAAGGTCCCTTTCTTGTTGATTTGAAGTAACACCACTCCAACAGCCACATCACTTGCATTGGCTTAAATCACGAAAGGAGCTTCCATATCCAGGTGCTTTAGCACTGGTTCTGCAGCAAACAGTCGTTTTAGCTTTTCAAAAGCTGCTTGGCACTCCATGGACCACTCCAATGGCTTGCCCGGCCTTGGCTTCACCTCCCCTTTTGTTTTTAAGAGATTCGTGATGGGCATTGCTATCTTAGCAAATGTCGGGATAAATTGCCGGTAAAAATTTGCAAATCCCAAGAAGCTTTGAAGTTGTTTTCTGGTACGTGGTGGAGCCCATTCCAATACGGCACGCACTTTCTCTGGATCCATTTCTATGCCTTCAGATGAATGCGATATCCCAAAAAGTCAATTTTCTCTTGATGAAATTCACACTTTGACACTTTAGCATACAACTTAGCAGCACACAGTTTCTGTAGAACCGACCGCACTAACTTCACATGTTTATCCAGAGTTTCCGTGTAGATGAGGATATCATCAAGATAAACCTGTACCCCCCTGTATAAATGTTCATGTAACACTTGATTGATCATCTGCATGAATACAGCTGGGGCCCTTTGTAACCCAAAAGGAAGAACGTTGAATTGGAAGCAACCCATCGGGCAGTTAAAAGTGCTCTTCCACTCATCCCCTTCCTTAATTTGAATTCGGTAGTATGCTTCTCTCAAATCCAACTTCATGAAAATCTTCCCCTTTGCTAGGTGGGCCAACATATCCTTCATCAAAGGAAGGGGGAACACGTTTTCCACAGAAATGGCGTTCAAATTTCTGTAGTCCACCACCAAGCGTTTGGAACCATCTTTCTTTTCACGGAACAACACTGGGGCCGCTACCCGGGGCCTAGCAGGTTGAATGAAACCACGTTCCAGATTTTTATCTATAAACAATCTTAGCTCCTCCAATTCCCATGGTGTCATTTCGTACAACTTCGGTTTCGGAGCTTCACCCCAGGCAAAATCTCAATAGCACAGTCTGTTGGCCGGTGAGGCGGAAGCTCATCCGAGGCCTTCTCACTGAACACTTCTTTTAAATCCCAATACTCTTTGGGAATTTTCTCCTCCCCTTTCACGGGTTCAGTACCTGTGGAAGCTATTTCAATCAGAGTCTGAAGCTTTGACTGAGATCTGCCCTCTTTTCCTGGTCGCTGCTTGGTGCGTATGCGCAACAACCCCTTTCTCCAGTTAACTTGGGGGTTCCATTTCCGGAGCCAGGGCAATCCCAGTATTAATGGTTGGTCCATCCCAGGGACCACAATAAAACGTAGAGTCTCATCATGCTCTCCCATGATCATTTCTATAGGTTCCGTGATAAAATGTGCAGGGAATCCTCCAGCCACTGATCCATCTAATTTGCAAAAGGAAATGGGCATCTTCAAAGGTTTTAGTTTTAAGCCCATTTTCTCCACTACTTCCATGTTGATTATACACTTTGTGCACCCAGAATCTAACAGGGCTAGCATTTCCCCTTCGATCCCTGAATTGGGTACCCTCAACTTCACCGGAATGGTCATAGGGCCCACGCTTGGACTTAACAGGAAGTCGTCTTCCAAATCGAAATCATCCTTTTCAGGGGTAACTGGGGTTTCTGATTCCACTCCTGCAGGAGGGGTGACCTCTGCCATCTCTTTCGACTTTAGTGCTGCTTCGCGAGGCTTCGCTGGGGATTTTTCAGGTTTCTTCCCTTCTTTTGGCGCCCCCTTTGGTTCCAGCTTGACTTTGCAGGTCACAGCCTGGTCACCTTCCTTCCCGCATCGAAAGCAGGCCGAGGGGTTGGGTCTTGCTGCCACTCCTCCCCTCTGAGGTTTGGGGACCTCTTGAGGACGTGGGGGGGAAGACTTGCTCCACCCAGAACCTCCCCACCGTCTGCTTTGGGTTAAATCAATTTCCACTTCTTCTGCCAGCAAGTACCACATCTGCAAGTTATTTGGGTCTCTTCTAGCAATGCATCTCTGGTGCACATGTTCATTTAAACCATCTTTAAACGCTTCTATCAGGGCTTCCTGGGACCAGTCTCGGATATGACCAGTTAACTGTCTAAATTCTTGGGTGTAGTCAGCCACTGACCTCCGCCCCTGATTTATTGTCTTCATCTTAATCCAGGCCTTGCGCTCTGCCAGTGGGTCCTCAAACCTCGCCCGCAGTGCAGTCATGAACAGGTTATAGTTCATCAACTGGGGAGCATTATGATTATGCAAGGTCACCATCCACTCTGCAGCTGTTCCCTTCAGAGCCCTGGTAACACATCTCACTTTCGCTGCTTCTGAGGGAAAATCCTCCCCGTATTCTTCCATATAGCTCCAAACTTGGGCTAGGAAAAATCCCAAGGTTTTGGGATTTCCCTCGTATTTTACTTCTAATGGGGGCAGTCTAGGAGCTCTACGCCTTCTAGGAATTACACCCCCCGCTGAGGGCTCCGGGGCTGCTGCTGGCTCAGGTTGATTTATGGGAGAGGGGGCTGCTCTGCTTCTTCTAGCTGGCGCTATTTCCCTTTCCCCTTCATACCTTTGTGCAGCTTGGAGTTGTTCAAAGGCTTCATCAAGGAGTCTCCTAACTTGATTCAGTGAGAGCTCTCTCTTTTCCTTCTCTTGCCATGGCTCCTCTTTTCCACGCCGGCGGGTAGTTGTGATCCTGGGGGGGGGGATGTCCTTCTCCAGATCTTTCCAGCCAACCCCCACCTACCATCTGGGCTTCACAGCTTGATCCTCTTCCAGAATGAGCTCTGCTAGTGACTCGGCTTCTTGTACCAGCAAAGAATCTTGCCCTCCAATGGCTCCCAGGTCTTCCTGATCACTAGTTGAAGATGACATGATGTCCAGGCCCCCTCGGGAGAAAATTGGGTGTTTTCTCTGGGTGGGCTGGTAGAGTGTGATTCAGAATAATGTCAGCTGGAGCTCCATTCAAAATTCAAGAAAGAAATACTTAGACTTTTTAAATTAGAGAAAATATATCTTTTACTGGAAGTGAAGTGGTAGCAACCAAAGAATTCTGAATCTGAGAAATTAGGCATGCAATTCACATATACAAAGTGATGGAAGTGTTCCCACCCCCAATAGTTCAGATGAAACTTCCAGTTAGAAGTTGTGAATATGATCATGTGGGCATCTTCAGGTGATCATGAGGCGTCTGTCCGTTGACCTTGGCATACTTTGATAACGGGTTGCAGTTGCGCAGAGAAAAGAAAGCTAAGCGAGAAATAGAAATCTAACTCAATTGTATGCTCCCCCCCTCATTTACACAACAGAAGAATGTAATACATCCAGCTCACTTCCCAGACTTATCCCTACCTCCCCTTCCCCCTGTTTCTTATGACAGCCGAAAGATGCAAAGCGATAGGAGAAGATCTTGAAGGCTGACAATAGGTTCTGCACATGTAGCTCTGAAAAACCTGTAAGAATTTATTTATTTGTGTGTGTTTTTTTTTTCTTAAGTTTTTGTGGGTATTTATATATATGCTATTTAGCTTTGTTCAGGTATTTTTCCATGTCATTATAGCTGTGGTTTTTAAAATTGTAGCGGTGTTTCAGCAGAATCTCACCCGCCATCATCAGGCTTGTGTGTTGTGTTCATCTGTGAGTCAGACTTTCACAGCCGTTTCTGTTTTAAATTTGGTGCTAGCCTACTGCTGTGTTAGAATGGTTTTTATTCATCCTGATTGGTTGGGAGTCTTGATCTATGTTTATTGGTCTTGGAATTTGCTGTGTTCTGCTTGATTGGTTTTTCTAATATCTTCTCTCTGTTTTGTAAAAGCACAACTTTTGATGTGGGAAAATACCCAATCAAAGGTGAATATCATTCGTATGTACATACATACATACATACATACATACATACATACATACATACATACATATGCTTGTGTGTATCTATATAATATCTTCAGATTATATACTTTGTTGCATGAACTTTGTCTATTAATGTTATACTTGCCACAACATACTCATAAAGATAATATGATATAATTATCCTGGTCCAAAAAGCAACTATTAGATTACAATAGAAATGTTGAAAAAAGGGATTGGTGTGGGAATGGATTATATCTCAGAATTGAAAAAGGGATTTTATTGGATTTATATACATATATTCACATGCATTCTGAGTGTGTATGTGTTGTGCATGGAAAGATAGAGAAAGACAGACAGACAAGATAGAAAGAGAGAGATGAAAGTTGCAACATAAAGAAGACCATTTTCTGGTTGTTTCACACTGAAATTTTTATATGTTGAAGATTATTGCACTTAATAAATACTTATCTCATGAAATAAACTTATCCTATACTACGTTCAGAGGTGGCATTCAGCATGTTCTGATAAATTCTGGAGAACCGGTAATGGAAAGTTTGAGTAGTTCGGAGAACCAGCAGATACCACCTCTGATTGGAGATTTTACAGTATTCTTCTCCTGCCATGCCCACCCAGCCATGCCCACAGAACTGGTAGTAAAAAGAAATTGAATCCTACCATTGACTACATTGTAATCATGGGGAGAATGGGAACAATATCTACAATTAATGTTATCTTCTATACTGCCATGTATAAAGATCTGCATCATTGTGGCATTGTTGGTAAATAATTCAGATGATCCTTTTAAAAATAATTGCAGATTTTATGCAGAAGTACCAGCTCTACCTTCATAGTTTCTCAAAAAAACTTATGGCACCCTCATAAATACACAAAGACTTTGACTCATATAGGTTGGTATTTATTGTCTAACTTTAAATATGCACACATTTTTTAAACAACCATTGTTTATAGCTAGAGAACAATCTGTTTATAATTCTGATCAATATCTGACACAGGGATAAGAGCTTTAGAACCTTTCCTTTGTCTAAAATACATTCTGAATAGTGCAAATGGAATAATAGGAAGACTGAGAGAAAGTAGATTAAGATATTATTACAATAAATCTAATTGAAATCTACCTGAAAGTTTCATAATATTGTTTTCATTGTTTATTTGTATTTCTTTTGCTGTTTGTATTTTTAAGGGAAGTATGTACATTAATATTACAGTAAAGTGAGGAGTGATAACAAAAGGTTTAGAAATCCTTCACCAAGGTCATCTAGAGTAAGGCAGTTTATAGATCATAGAATAAATAAATGTTATTTTTACAAGAAAACAATAGGTTTTAGAAAGAGCCTAGCATTGTGCAAAGCAAGTTTTATTTGAATGAAGATAAAAAATAAATCATGAATCAAAGAGAAGTTAGTCTGAAAAGTATAAAACCAGATGTATTTAAAAAAAGATGCAAAGACTAACCATCAGCATTTTTTAAAAAAGTGAATAGAAGTTGTCTTGGTGGATTCTGGCTTTTTGTCATTTTTTTGGTCCAAATTAATATATAATTTCATTCCTCAAGCTTCTGGATTTAAATATATAATATTACTGTCATTAGGAAGCTGTTAATTCTATTTCCCAGCAGTGTCTATTATTTGTCAATTTTTAAAAAAAAAAACTAATTCTATATGACTCCATAATGCTTATATATTATATTAAAACACACTAATACTATTTGTATCTCTGCATTTAAAGTATTACATTTTTACAATATTAGTTTTTAATCTGAATTTCAGTGATATTACCATTAAATATGTTGGTGGGTTGATTGAAGATATTCAATTTGATGTTATAAAACCATCCTGTCTCAAAAAGAATTTGCCACTTCCCCATTCAATCAGAGTCCAAATATTGTAGGGAAGCTTAAGCTTCAGAGAAAAACCAAATGGAATCCACTCAATTAGTTATCCAGTCATGGGAACATCACTTTGGTCTGGAACTGGATCAAAGTCTTTCTGTATGTCTTTATCCAAAGTTACATATCATTATCATCTCATCAAGATTTCTTGAGAGACTTTCAACAAGAAGCTGTATACTACCTAATAGTTATTCCTTACTCTGTGAAACTAGCTCAGGGAACAAAGAACACTGAAGTAAAAGGAAATCAAAGGGATATTGTTGAAGTAATTCCCCATTAGGAGAATGAGCACATACAGGGAGACGTATTGAGAGTAGTGTATGAATAATACACACACAGCACACAGATACACTGAACAATAAATGTAGGTTTTACTTCCAGAAATGTTTAAGCAAAGTTCAAACACAGTCCAAAGTTATTCACATGTCAAATCAGTCAGTTTTCAGTCCAGGATAATCCAATAACAAAGTCCAGTGTCAAAAACTGTTTAGTAACAGACTTGCATCAAATCCATGAATATCAGTCAATTAGGAGGAACGGCAAAACTCTCCAACAGAAGGAAAAACAGAGACTCACTCTCTTCTGAGACTAAGACTAAGACAAGCCAGGTTTCTGACTCCATCTTATGGCCGTTTGAGAAACCACACCCAACTACAGTTTTTTTCCATTCTTAAAGATACAGTATTAAACTATCTATCCTGGCTTTTATATTTCCAAGCCAAATAACTGTTAGGTGATTTTTGTCTTTTGAAGTCTAATTTTTACCTTTGCATTTTATTTTAAAAGAAAAGCTTTAGTATTAATGATTTCCTTCCTTTTTTTTCTTTTTAAGGGAGTAGTCTCTTTTCTTTTTTCTCTCTCCCTCTCTTGTATTTTTTTTCTATTTACCTTACATATTGTTTTTGTTTTTAATCTTTGTGGCTTTTTTTTTCTTATGCATCCTTTTATACCTGAGACCTTTTAATTGGATTAAGGTGTTGAAGAACCTGAAGAACTGTTTTTTTGCTTCTTTAGTTTTTTATTTTTTACTTTTCCGCCTTTTTTAGGATTTAACATTTTTTTTCTTTTTTGTCTGTGTTTATTTGTCTGTGTTTATGGTCTTTTCTTCCATTTTTGAGTTTTTTGAGTTTTTACTGCTATTTAACCAATTGATTGGATTAAGAACCTCAATTATTATTGTTGTTGTTGTTGTTGTTGTTGTTACTATTTGGTTTCTTTTTTCCTGCTGTTTTTACTTGGAATTACAATTGGTTATTTCACAAGTGGATTAAGATCTAGAAGAACCTGAAGATTTTGAATTGTCTGAAATGAGTAGGAAACTAACAGCCCCTAGTTCCTCAACTTCTATTTCTTCCTCTTCACCATCTGGAGGACAATGCTCAATATAGATGATGTTACAGCAAGGAAAAGAGCAGAAAAAAGTGACCCTGCAGATGATTATGCAAGGAACTCAAAATATTCAAATAAGAACAGAGAATATTGAAAAAAGAACAGGAAAAACTGATGAAAAGGTGGAGAACATTCAATAAGTGATGATGAAGTATGACGAGAGATTCCAAAAAATTGAAGAAGATAAACAAAGTGATAAGAAGATTGGAGATATTGATAGCAGATTAATGGTGGTTGAACAAGATGAAAGTGGGATTTTGAGATGGGCGATGGACAGATCAGAATTTTATCTCAGATTACAAAACATAGAGGAAGAAAAGGAACAAAACCTAGCTGAGATAATGATAGAAATTTTGGCTGAAGCTTTGGAAATAACTGAAGAGAAGATGGTGGATGAAATAGATGAGGTTTATCGAGTCTTCACAAGATATGCAATGAGAAATAGCTTACCAAGAGAAGTTCACATCAGATTTACAAAGCCATTAATATGCAAATATTACAAGTGGCAAGGGAGAAAACATTGAAATATAAAGACAAGGAGATTGTGGTCCTGAAACAAGTCCCCAGAAGAATGAGAGAGATGAGAAGAGAATACTGATTTCTGACCAAAATGCTTTAAAAAGACGTGAATTATAGATGGCTGATTCCAGAAGATTTAATGTTCACAAGAACAGAGACATAGAACTGATTCAATTGAGAAAGCTGAATTATTTTACACAGAATATTTTGGAGGGAAAGAGGAGGAGGCAGAAAAAGAAATGTCACTAGTTGAATTCCAAGAGGACTGCCAAATGGTGATTGAAAAAGAAGAAGGTGCAGTAGGTGGAAAGGTGGAAGTCAAAGACCAACGTGAACCAAGATTTATGAGAGCTGCTAAACCTAACTATAAAATATAACCATGGAAGAGAAAAAATTGATTACAATTAATATAAATGGACTTAATTCAGCTGTTAAAAGAAGGAAAACTTTCCATAAATTAGAGAAATTAAAATTTGATACAATCTGCCTACAAGAAGTACATATCAAAAAGCGACATGAACAATTGCTGACACAGCCAAAACTAGGGAAAATATTTACTTCTTTGACACAATGCAAGAAAAGAGGAGTGGTTTTATACACTAAATATATTATCCCAGTGAAATCGATCTATACCGATGACGATGGAAGAATACTAATGGTGGAAATAATGGCTAATAATATGAAAACACTCCTGATTGCAATCTATGCCCCGAATGACAATCAAGAAGAATTTTATAAAAAATTACAAATGAAAATAATTGAACTGGACTTTGCTAATATAGTTATGATGGGAGATTTTAATGGAATTGTAGATAATAAACTGGACTACACAGCACAGAAAACAACAAAGCAAAGCAGAAAGACTCTCCCGAAATTATTTTTTTTAATGATAGATGAAATAAATTTAAAAGATACATGGAGAGAAAGAAATGCTAAGACTAAACAATGCACTTTCTATTCAAGTTGACATTGATCAAGGTCCAGAATAGATATGATGTGGAGGTCAACAGAATTGTTAGCGAATATTCAAGAAATAAACATTGAAACAAGTACTTGGGCACAATCCAATGATAATTAAATGGAAAGGACAAAGAAGATCTAGATGGATGTTAAATAATACTATATTAAAGGAAAATGACTTCATGGATGGAGAAAGAACTGGCTTTCTTCTTTAGAGAAAACAAAAAAGAAGATACATCAATCCAGAACGTATGGGATACAATGAAGGCATATGCCAGAGGCTTGATAATAGACTATACAAGGAAAAGAAATACCATGAAAAGACTAGCCTTTAAGGCATTGGAGGATCAGTATATAGGACTTGAAAAAGAGCTACAGAAAATGCCAAGGACATTAAGTGAAAAATGGATATAACTAAACATAAAATGGGTCTAATAGAAAAAGAAGAACTAGCACAGAAAATCAGAGGTGCGAAACAGAACTACTTTGAAGATGCAAATAAACCATGTAGATGGTTAGCATACAAACTGAGAAAGGAGAAAGAATCAAGGAAAATGATGCAATTAATAGATGACCAAGGCCAAGTTTGCTATGGTAGTAAAGAGAAGAAGGAAATCATTTGAGACTATTATGGCAAACTATATACACAAGAGAATATTGATGAGGAAAGAGTTAAACAGTATTTACAGAATGCTATTTTACCCCAGATACCTAAAGAGATTGAAACAATGTTAGAAAGCAATATGATGGAGATAACTGAAGCACTCAAGAAGAAAAACAATGGAAAGGCACCAGGCCCAGATGGACTTCCAGCAGAATTTTATAAAACACGACAACAAGTAGACTCTTAGCCAATCAGAATAGACCAGCCTTGAATTTGAAACCAGAAGCTGTGAGACACACATCCATACAGAAGCCTGATGATGGCAGCTACTTACATGTGTGCTGTTTAGCTTCCTTCGGGTATTATCCCACGTCATTGTAGTTCTGTTAAAGTTGTAGCAACGTTTCAGCAGAATC
>BLBF01000044.1:25464685-25485632 GCA_015471245.1 Laticauda colubrina | reverse complement strand
GCCTAGTGGATGCAGTACAGAAACAAAGCATTTAAAATGGAAAAAACGTTCGCAGAGGGGACCTATCTCGGATATTAAGGATGTCTAGAGGATGCCTAGAGGATACAAAGGGACAGCTAGGGGAAAACCTATACTGCCTATAAAAAGGGGGAGCAATTCATCTGGATCTCACTTTCAGAACAGCAGCCTTGGTTTTCCAGGTCAATTTTGTCTTTGTGGTTTCTAAGGACAGCTGCTATTTTTTTGTCTGTTTTGAAGGCAGTCTTGATGTGATGCCTGTGTAGTATCTTACTGATTTTGTCTGTAGTACCTCTTATGTAGGGCAGGACAGCTGTTCCATAGGTCTGTTGATAGTCTAGGTCTCTGTTATGTCTTAGTGTGTTTTTGTGGATCAAGCTGGCGATTTTGTTTTTGTGGAAGCCGTTGGCTGTCAATATTTTAGTCAGGGTGCATAATTCAGTCTTTATATGTGTCTTGTCTGCCAGGCGTTTGGTTCTGGTAATTAGTGTTTTGGCCACGGAATTTATCTGTGCTGGTTGGTGGTGGGATTGGACGTTGAGGTAGCGGTTGGTGTATGTTTTCTTCTGGTATATGGTGTGTCCCAGTGTGCCATCTGTTTTTTTGTAGATTAGTACATCTAGGAATGGTAGTTGTTTGTTTATTTCCGTTTCCATGGTGAACTTGATCTTGGGATATGTGCTGTTTAGGTGTGTTAGGAAATTGTTTAGGTTTTCTTTTCCATGGGGCCAAATCACAAATGTGTCATCGATGTATCTTAGCCATTGTTTGGGTTTGTGGGTGGCATTGTATGTGGCCGGGCATGATGCACAGGGAACTTCATATATGCCTTGGTTTTCCAAGTCAATTTTGTCTTTGGGGTTTTTAAGGATGGCTGCTATTTTTCTGTCTGTTTTGAAGGCAGTCTTGATGTGATGCCTGTATAGTATCTTATTGATTTTGTCTGTAAAACTTCTTATGTAGGGAAGGACAGCTGTTCCATAGGTCTGTTCATCTTCTAGGTCTCCATTATGTCTCAGTGTGTTTTTGTGGATCAAGCCAGTGATTTTGCTTTTCTGGAAGCCATTGGCTGTCAGTACTTTAGTCAGGGTGCATAGTTCAGTCTTTATGTATGTCTTGTTTGCCAGGCGTTTGGTTCTGGCAATTCGTGTTTTGGCCATGGAGTTTTTCTGTGCTGGGTGGTGGTAGGATTGGGCGCTGAGGTAGCGGTTGGTGTGTGTTTTCTTCTGGAAAATGTGCCATCTGTTTTTTTTGTAGATTAGTACATCTAGGAATGGTAGTTGTTTGTTTATTTCTGTTTCCATGGTGAATTTATTTTGGGGTGTGTGCTGTTTAAGTGTGTTAGGAAATTGTTTAGGTTTTCTTTTCCATGGGGTCAAATAACAAATGTGTCATTGATGTATCTTGGGTTTGTGGGTGGCATTGGCTAGGGCTCTGGATTCGAATTCTTCCATGAACAGGTTTGCAATGACGGGTGACAGTGGTGATCCTTTAGGGGCTCCTTCAATTTGCTTGTATCTTCGTCCTTTGTATATGAAATATGTGTTGTTTAAACACATATTACTTTCATGAGGAGTTTAACTAAATTATATATATATAATTTCCTTCTCAAGTTTATGGATGGTATGTGTTTTACTCAATCTCGGGTCCTCTAACAGAAGCTTTGGAGTTTGAGAGTTCTGCACTGTATATTATCTGTTCCTGAGATCTGTTGGAGCTACTCTACTAGCTCGGAGTACAATTCCAATTCCTCCTACACTACTATCAAAATCACTTTGACTTTACTTCGTGTGTGTGGTTTTATGTGTGTGTGTATGTGTTGTATAACATATCAGGTTTCACAGTCAATTTATTATGTAAACTACATTAAATATTCAAGTTCGTTGCCATTTTCTTCTGATCTATCCTTTACTTATTTTAACATATGAACTGAATTCCAATGAACGGCCTACGGGATGATTTTGGTATACGTGTATTATAGCTACATAAAATCAACAAATATTTCATTTTTTCATATCCCAAATTCATATTTAATTCTGCAATTTCTGAATAAGCCGGATCTTGACAATTTTTTTATCATTAATGGTATCAATTAAACGGGTTCATTTTTGAAGAGAAGTTGGTGAATTTTGTTACAATAGTACTCTCTATGATAATGAAAAATTCCAGACAAATGCAAGACTTTTCTGCATAATTTTTATCTTTATAAAGGTGTTATCATTTGAATAATGATAGCACCTTTCAAAATATAAAAATGTATTGTCATTTTTATAATTTAATAGTAGAAAAACGAACAAACACATACATAAGTACATACATATATTCTGTACATACACACACACATTAGTGACCACTTGGTTTAGTTTAGAAAAGAACAACAACAATTGAACCAAAAAACAACTCCTCATGATAACTGATAATTAGATTTCTTAATTACCTCAAGTTTTCTCTACCCTTATCATATTTTGACAAATGATTATTAATGTAAGAACATTTATAGGACAATTGGAGTTTTCCTATGGATTCCAGGGCATATTATTTTGTTTTGCCTGAAAAGTTCAGACTGAGACTAGAATTTTACTGAATCTCACTATTGATATGGAGGAGGTTCATCTGCTTTCATTTCATCCTGAGAAATGAACATCTCCAAATTGTGCAAACGACTTTAGAAGTTGAGGTTTGTTCACATACAGTCCACAGTGCTGTTATTTACGAGACGTGGTATGAAAGAACTCACCTTAAAAAGGGGGTTTTGAAGTATTTTTACTATGATATTACTTTGTTATTTTATTTAATTATAATGATATTATTCATCCCGAATAACTATGAAAATATTTCAGAAAAATAATAAAATTTTAAAAGTATTAAACCAATAGAAAAACATATGAAATGAAAAAATCAAAAGAAGAATCTTCTTTTGAAAAGTATATATGAACATTGGGAATATTTTTATCACTGATGTTGCAATAATTGTGTCTACTTGGATATTTCAGCATTCAGGCCCTTCACACGAGCTACATGAAAATACTTTTAATCACATAAAAAGGCTATGTTATTTCCCCATATCTAATTAGTGATTCCATATTCATGAAAGAAAACATTGAATGGAAAGGAGAGATCTGTGTATTGTTGGAGTGATCTTTGCAATAAATTCTCCTGATGCATTGATGACTACCAATGAGGTCATCAAATTATTTCATACTGCTTGACAGAACAGGACTTTTAAAATATTGTTTAACTTTTATAGGCAAAACCACTGGAAAGATAGATAGCTAAATAATTTAATAACTTACAAGAGATAAAATTTATGGTCTGACTCTTCTTGAAAAACAATTTATCTTATTTAAATCCATCAGGAATATATCTAGCTCGGTGAATTAACATTCAAATGAGTAGATTTTTCAATATGTTCATCTCATGGCACACATCTCATAGGTGGGACTTCCAAATTGCAAAGCACAGAAGACCTATGGTGTAACTGGTTTCTGAGACTTGGGAAGAGTAACAGAAACAATCTGTTTCTGCTGTTATTACTGATGAAGAGTTCTCAAGCATGGTAGCCCAGTTCTTTCCATCATTTACTTGAGTGGGCACATCTGCAGATCTTTCCTGGCAGATGTGCCCTATCAGTAATGTGTTCAGTACATTTTGCATTCCTTGGATCAGTACCTGGCATTTCCACTTGAAAGGATCATGTTACAAATAATGATAAATACTTTGAAACAAAGAAATACTAAGAATCTGGAAGGCTATTTCCTTCAGTCAGAATAAACTGTTCTGGTACAATAGACCATATATTTTTTCTTTTAATGACCCTGTAATTCTTTGGGGTGGAGCTGGGATGATTGAACGAAGTTCAAGCCTTTACTGGCTGGATGCCTTCCCTGATGATTATGTGGAGTTTGCATCACAGAATTGCTCACTGCGCCCAAAGAAAGAAACATCTGCCGCTTCCTGGGATCAAACTCGTGGCCTCCTGATTGTGAGGTGAAAGCTCCATCTTTAGGTTACCGCATTGCTTACTGCCACAGTAAATGAATATTTTTCCTATATTAAATGTATGGGTATGGGAAGTATTCTTTTTTGTTACTTCCTTAGTATAGAACAAAAACTTACTTCTAAGGTTGAGCCTTGGTGTAAAACAAAAATGTTCTGTAAGTTACACTGATTCTTGATCAGCAGTGCATTAATTTCCTTTGAAAATGCCCACTACTAGAATTCTATAAGTAACAGAAGCTTTCTCTCCTAGGAAGTTCACATTATGCCAGATGGCAGTGACAAAAACTCTCCAGAAGGTTTTCTCTGGGATATAGGTAGAAGAACTCTGAAAAAGTAGCCATAGTATCTACCTCCCAGATACATATTGCTGTTTCTGCCTGTAGCATGGCAATTATGTGCTGCATTAATTGGCATGTGTAAAGAATTGTGGGAAGAAGCATATGCTAGCTTGCCCAGCTGAAATCAAATGGACAGCTTTATCTCTGAAGTATAAGTCTTAATGCTTTTTAGTATAAGAGCATGCTTATCAAATTCATATCAAAATAAGAAGAAAGCAGCCTGGAAAGCTAAATCATAAATTGAAAAAACAATAAAAATTTCTTGAAAGACTTTTCCTTATCTATTTTGAGGAAATGGTCTTACCTGACTACTTACTTTTTTTCTAAATAGTTTTCTATAAATGCAGGTTATTGAGGTGCAAATGATTGAGGATGTTGATGAAAATAAGCAAATGGGTAACAAGCAGGGAATAAAAAGTATAATAGCTGCAATAGATCATAGATATTTGAAGGTGAGCTGATGCTTATCCTTGACTGCACTTCTTTTAATACTTTTTTTATGTCTAAACAGTATTTTTTATCTTCCCATCCAACTTTGAGCTGTGGTAGTGCATTGGTTAGAATGCAGTGCTGCAGGCTACTTCTGCTAACTGCTGGCTGTCTGCAGTTCGGCAATTCAAGTCTCACTGGCTCAAGGTTTGATGCAGCCATCCATCTTTTTGAGGTCAATAAAATGAGGATCCAGATTATTAGCAATATACTGACTCTGTAAACTGCTCAGAGAGGGCTATAAAATACACTGCTAAAAAAATAAATAAAGAGAACACTTAAACAACACAATGTAATTCCAAGTCAATCACACTTCTGTGAAATCAAACTGTCCACTTATGTTGCAACACTGATTGACAATCAATTTCACATGCTTTGTGCAAATGGGATAGACAACAGATGGAAAGCATAGGCAGTTAGCAAGACATTCCCAATAAAGGAGTGGTTCTGCAGGTGGTGACCACAGACCACTTCTCGGTTCCTATGCTTTCTGGCTGATGGTTTGGTCACTTTTGAATGCTGGCAGTGCTTTCACTCTCGTGGTAGCATGAGATGGAGTCTACAACCCACACAAATGGCTCAGGTAGTGCAGCTCATCCAGGATGGCACATCAATGTGAGCTCTGGCAAGAAGGTTTGCTGTGTCTGTCAGCATAGTGTCCAGAGTATGGAGGCGCTACCAGGAGACAGGCCAGTACATTAGAGACGTGGAGGAGGCCGTTGGAGGGCAACAACCCAGCATCAGGACCGCTACCTCTGCCTTTGTGCAAAGAGGGACAGGAGGAGCACTGCCAGAGCCCTGCAAAATGACCTCCAGCAGGCCACAAATGTGCATGTGGCTGCTCAAATGGTCAGAAACAGACTCCATGAGGGTGGTATGAGGGCCCGACATCCACAGTTGGGGGTTGTGCTTACAGCCCAACACCCTGCAGGACGTTTGGCATTTGCCAGAGAATACCAAGATTAGCAAATTTGCCACTGGCACCCTGTACTCTTCACAGATGAAAGCAGGTTCACACTGAGCACATGTGACAGACGTGAAAGGTCTGGTGATGCTGTGAGAACATCCTGCTGCCTGCAACATCCTCCAGCATGACTGGTTTGACAGTGGGTCAGTAATGGTGTGGGGTGGCATTTCTTTAGGGGGCCGCACAGCTCTCCATGTGCTCGCCAGAGCTAGCCTGACTGCCATTAGGTACCGAGATGAGGTCTCAGACCCTTTATGAGACCATATGCTGGTACAATTGGCTCTGGGTTCCTCCTAATGCAAGACAATGCTAGACTTCATGTGCCTGGAGTGTGTCAGCAGTTCCTGCAAGATGAAGGCATTGATGCTATGGACTGGCCCACCCGTTCCCCAGACCTGAATCCAATTGAGCACATCTGTGACATCATGTCTCGCTCCATCCACCAATGCCATGTTGCACCACAGATTGTCCAGGAGTTGGGGGATGCTTTAGTCCAGGTGTGGGAGGAGATCCCTTAGGAGACCATCTGCCACCTCATCAGGAGCATGCCCAGGCGTTGTAGGGAGGTCATACAGGCACGTGGAGGCCACACACACTATCGAGTTTCATTTTCATTTGTTTTAAGTATATGACATCAAAGTTGTATCAGTCTGTAGTGTTTTTTCCACTTTAATTTTGAGTGTAACTCCAAATCCAGACCTCCATGGGTTGCTAAACTTGATTTCCATTGATAATTTTTGTGTGATTTTGTTGTCAGCACATTCAACTATGTGATGAACAAAGTATTTAATAAGAATATTTCATTCATTCAGATCTAGGATGTCTTATTTTTGTGTTCCCTTTATTTTTTTGAGCAGTGTATATTATGTCCACAGTATTTTGCTGGTCTACTGATTTAGTCACTGTGTTGAAAAATGAAATAAGATTGGTTTGGCATGATCTGTTTTTAACAAATCCGTGCTGACTGCTAGTTATTACTTTACTTGTTTCTAGATGTTGGCAGATCTGTTTTTTTTAATTATCTTTTCCAGTATCTTCCCAGGTATTGAAGTTAGGCTGATTGGTCTATAGTTTCCTGGATCTGTTTTTTTTCCTTTTTTGAAGATGGGAACCACATCTGCTCTTTTCCAGTCCTCTGGTAGTTCCTCAGTGCTCCAGGATTTTTGAAAGATATGGTGCAGTGATTCTGAGATGACCTCTGCCAGCTTTTTTAAAACTCTGATATGTAATCCATCAGGCCCCAGTGATTTGTTTTCATCAAGATCAGTCAGGTGTTCTCTTACTATTTTTTTTGCTTATTTTAACTTTTATTTTTATTTTTCATTTTTATGTCTTCTTTGTTTTATGTTTTTTTCTTTTTTATCCTTTTTTGGATTTTTTGAGATTTGTATTTTATCTCTGTTTTGAATAAAATAAAAATAAACAGAGGAGAAAGAGAGAGAATTACAAACTTCTATCAAGGAAATTGCATGGATATGACCACAGCACTCAAAAAGATAGTATCACTTTATGCTGTTAATATAGTTGAAAAAGCCAATAATATCAAAATGCCTTATGAATTTATTACAAGAAATGTTTAAGCAAAAAGTGTTTTATTGTGCTCTGAATTAAAAGCAGAGTTTGTAGTCATTCTCCACCAATTTTTACAATGCACCAATTTGATTTAGACACAGAATCTGATGGATGGGAATGGAATTTCAAATGAATAAATGCAACTTACCATAATTATGACTTGAGGAGAAATGGATAGAAGGAAAGCAATAAAGAGAGAGTTAATAAAAGAAGTAAGCTGTCCTCTGTTCTCTGGGAGCCTTAGTTATTAATTAAGATTCCACTATGTTGATGTATTAAATAGTCAAACAATAGCTGTGGTGCTTTGACATTTCATTTCTTTGCAGCATGGTTTTAATTTGATATGATTCAGCTGGGCAGATATTGCTCTCTGTGCATCAGTCTCCTGTGATAGTTGAGCTCTGAGGTGAAAAACTATGCATTCATTGCCCAAAGGGAGAAAACTGACAAAAAGAATTCACCTTAACTTTCTTTAATTCATGTGGCAGAAAGAGTAGCAAGCCAAGCAAAGAATATTAAATGCTGAATGACATAGACAGTTAATGCCAAAAGGTGTCCAAGCAGAGTTAATTCCTGAGTTAATATTGATATATCATAGGATTAAAATATTACCCTATTATAGTGTTTCATTAAGGCCATCTAAACACTAAAATATGCATTTGATTTGGCCAATATAAGTTCAACCAAACCAATTGTCTTAAAAACTTAACTTTGGGATGAAATATACATTTTATTTATAAAGATTGAATGAAAAGTCATACCTTTACCTCCATAATTTTACTCTTGACCCGTTGGATCATTGTTTCAGAGATATTTCCGAAACAGAGAAAAATAATGACCATGGCATTGGAAATGGGAATGACATCTAAGTTTCTGCCTGCCTCCTGCTGATCTTTCTTGTAGCAGAGAGCAGTAGCAGAGTGCATTGAAAATGATTGAAAATGATGATCTCATTACTGCAGTTGACTGTCACTGCACAGAAATGTAGCAGCATTGAAACAGCCACCAACTTTATCAAATTTCAATCACATGGGAGTCATCGAGATTTTGAAGTATTATGTAAGGATTTCTATTTGAATTTCTGAAGGATTTCTATTGAAGTGTGTTACATTCAAAAAGTGTTGCCATATGATGCTTTGTTTCACCCAGTTGAAGATAACAAATAATGTGACAACTCGAGAGCAGGTTAGGAATGCTTCACAAGTTTAATTAGGGCATCGGTCAGAACCTTTACATAATGGTGGAATCTGATGCCCAGTTGAGGGGAAGAGTGAAATGACTGAAAAGCCTAGAATCACTTGTGGGGAGGAAGTGGCTGAAGGGAGTACTCCATTAAACAGCAATAAGCATACCACTCTGATCAGCTCTTTGTGCTGTTTCTGGTTTTCAGTGCCTGACCCTGACTGATAAATGTTCTTATCAAAAACAGGACTTTGAACATCACTATGACTAAACTCCTGGCTCATTGGTGTTTTAGCCAGCTTACAAAGTTCCATTTTAAAACTTTTTAGTTATTGGTTAATTTTTTCTGCCTGTGAGATCTTGTATCCTCTATCTATCTTTAAACCAAGATATTGTTTGATTTCTCCTAACTGTTTTATCTTAAATTTCTTTTCCAATGGTGAAATTATCTCAGTAGCTTCTTTTCAGTTTTGGTGATTAATGCTATGTCATCAGTAAATAATAGCAATAATGAAATTATACAATAGGTTTCTCTTTGAAACAAACATGGATCAGCCATGCCAGCTACAAAACCTATTTTACTTAATTCTTTAACTACACGTTGGTTCCACTCATATCCTGATTGCTTCAAACCATAAAGTTCTCTTTTTCTATTTCCAGCAATCATTATTATCAGTATTATCATTTTTGAGACCCAAAGGTTTCTTTAAATATATAGTGTGTTGCAACGGTGCATGTAGATAAACTGTCTCTACATCCAAATAATGTACAATGTATTTCTCCTTAGCTGTCCAAACTATTGCTGCCCTTAATGTAGTAGCCTTCAGACTAGCTGCAAACACCTCATCATAGTCATTTGCTGTCTGATTGAACCCTTGTGCTACTAACCTGGCTTTATGGGTAACAGTCCCATTTACACCTGACTTCAGTTTATATATCCATTTACATCCTATGGCATGTTTACCTGGTGGTAACTTAACATTTTCATATACATCCAAGTTTTTTTAATGATTCTAGTTCCTTTTCCATTGCTTTCTTCTAAGCAGCCTGATCCTTAGCAGAATACAGTTTCAGTTCACTATAGTTACTTGGAACTGTATTCATTTGGCATACAACACTCGCCTGATATCTGTCAGGTGGTCGTGTTACTCAGGCTGAACGTCTTGGTAATACAGGGCTAACTGGTGGACTTTCCTGTGCCACCTGCTCCTGTTATTCTATTTCTTCCTCTGCCTGTCCTCCTATTTCCTCCTGTTCTTCCTCTTTAATGGCTATTTGGGGTTTACTGCTTGGCCCCGAGGGTACAACAGGGGATGGTGTGTTCAGGAAGCTATCTGAGAGCTGACTCAGTCCCATGAGGTTGAGAGGCCCTTCATCAAGGACTTGAGATTTCAGGCCCAATACTGATGACAGATTGTCCATTGACGGGCTTGGCTGTGGGGTGGAGGAAGGAGGAGTGTAGTGGGGCTGTCTGGTCTGCAGCTGGGTGAGGAGTGGCATCTGTGGTGTGCGATGAACCTGGGCCTGGACTGGGAAGGTCTGTTTTTGCTGTGGGAAGTCCTGGTAGTCATAGCCTTGGTAGGTGAGGGGCTGTTGAAAGCCGTGGAAGGGCTGTGATATCGCCTGGGGTGGAGGAGCAGACCTGGACTGGGTAGGAGCAGCTTCACCTGGGCCTTGAGGGTTGTGCAGAAGTGCTGTGATCTTCTGCTTCATCACCTGGTACTGGGCCTCAAGCAGGTCCCTGAGGGTCTGGCTCACGTAGGTGATGAAGGGCTTCTCTCCCTTCTCCTTCCCTTGCCTCTTCCTCCCTCTGGGAGGGGCTTGAGCAGCAGGGCCTTCAGGGGCTTGAGCAGCAGGGCCTTCAGCAGCAGGGCTTTGAGAGCCTTGGGGCTGGTCCACCACAGCAGCAGCAGCAGCAGCAGGTTCAGAGTCAGTGTCAGGGGGTGGGATGCTGGTTCTGGCCTTCTTGCCAGGGCTGGAACAAGTAGGCATGGGCTTCCTCTTCTTGCCTGACTGACGAACCATGGTGTTCCTGCTAGATGTATGTGGCAGCACGTCTTTCCCCTGTATGCTGACTGCATGCATGCTGCATCCTTTTATATCCATGGAACTGACGCAATTCATACTCCCCGCATGCGCAGTGAATGCTTTGCATCCGATATACATCCGCGCAGCATCCGCTTTGTTTCCTATAGGTGTCCGTGATGCATCCGCTTCATCCGCTATGCATCGCCCCTTCTGCTATGCGTCCGCTTCGCAATTCTCCCCCGGAACACCTTTGGAGGTGTCATCCGCTTCCATCTGCTGTTATCCGCTAGGCTTCCTATGAACATCCGTTTAACATCCCCGCTACATACTACCTACATCCGTTCTCTTCCATTCTTTTCTGTTCTGTTTATGCAAATTTTTGCCACTTTTTGGAGCGGATGAAAACGGATAGAGCCACCCCCGAAATTTTGCTCATCTGCTGTGTCCTTTATGCATACGTTTTGCGTCCATCGGCCAGTGGGACCTAGTCTTTAATACTTAACAATAATAAGGATGATGCAATATATATACAAATAAATATATACAAAATAAACAAATGAACAGGTAAACATGGACATGTTTGTATTGAGATGTGAAACCTGGAATCAGACTGCTTACCAAATGAAAAATTTTTATTTTAAAAAATAAAATAAAAGAAGGGATAAAATTGAATAATAGAATTATTAGGTATGTTTAACTGATATGGTGGTAGGCATTTGGAGAGAGTTTGAAAGGTTTAAAATAAGATTTGAAGGATTATGAATTAATGTGAAATATATGCTTTGAGAGATATGATTGATATTAATTAAATTTGCCTATACTAAAATGTATAATATATTGATGCCACACTATTAATGTATTGTTGTGCATGTGCAGATTTGAAATTAAAAAAATGAAAAACAAAAAAGAACTGTGGGATAAAATCGAGCTGGTCCCAGCAATTGGAACTCATTTAGAGTGGATAGGTGTTCTCTTACCATTTTCTTGCCTTTTTTGACTTATAACTGTTATGTCTTTGTGATACTGCTTTTGACAGGTTGGAGTATGAATTAAGCAGTTCTGCTTTCTTCCTGCTATCTATAACCTCCTTGCAATTTCCTCCCATTAGTGGACAGATTTCTTTTAACTTTTTTCTTATTTTTCACATGTTGAAGAAACTTTTAAAATTATTTTTAATAGTTGTTGCAAGTCTTTAATTCATTCTGAGCCTTAATTTTCCTGACATTCCTTGCAGATTTGGACTATTTGCTGGTATTCTGTTTTAGGTATATGTCCCTCTTTCTATTTTTTATACATGTCCTGCTTGTCTTTTAGTTTATCAGACAATTTCTAATCTAACCATGCTAACTTTGTCTAGGCTCTCTTATTTTTCTTTCTCATTGTATTAGAAAAACACATTTTTCACAATTTCCCAAGCATCTTGAATTATTTTTCCCTTTAATATTCCCATCCACAGACTCTTTTCCCATCCAGAGACTCTTTTCCCATCCAGAGACTCTTTTCTGTCTCTATATTTGATTAGGTCAGGTTTTTAAAATTTAAGATATTACTTTGACTTTATTCAGTGATTCCTGTCTGCATTATATTAATAGGTTATTATGTTCATTTGCTATGTTCACATGTACATCCACATAATTTCTCCAAAGTGATTACTAATCAGCAACATATCGTAAGCCCATGTCACACTGCACCAACAGATGGAAAGAAGATGTAAAATGGAGAGAAACACTTGCCATCCGTTGGTTAACGCGATTCATCCGTTCTATACTCACTGCATCCGTTTTTCTTCCTCTCTATCCATCCAGAAAATGTATGAGCAGAAAATGAGCAGAAAATGTATCCAACGCGTCCATTCTGCATCCACTACGCACACGGGGAACATCCGTTCTGCATCCATCGTCATCCGTTACGCGTCCGCTACATCTGCTAGGCATCCACTGCGCATCCGCACAACTCAAATCCGCTCCAGTGGTAAACGGACACAGGGAGGAAGCAAAACGGACACGGAATGGACGCGCAGCATTAGTAGCATGGACGGAGAAAGGATGAAAGCGGATGCAGCTCACATACAAAGCATTTAAAACAGAAAAAATGTTTGCAGAGGGGACCTATCTCAGATATTTAGGATGTCTGCAGGATGCCTAGAGGATGCAAAAGGACACCTAGTGGAAAACCTATATTGCCTATAAAAAGGGGGAGCAATTCACCTGGATCTCACTTTCAGTCCAGCAGCCCTGCTGTGCAGACCTCTGCAGCCTTCATCTGGATCTTGCTCTTTCTCAGCATCCATTGATGTCCACCATGGATCGTAACACACTCCTTTTGGTAGCCACCATCGTTCTGCAACAGTGCGAAGCCATCTACAGGCTCTTTCAACTGTTCTACGGGAAGAAAAGGAGGCGTCCAAGAAGTGTCTGGGTCCGAAGATGGATCAGGAGAAGAGCAGAGTACGGACTGTACAACAAGCTGATGGTGGAGCTGAGGAACGAAGACACTCATGCATTCCAGAACTTCATGAGGATACCTCCAGCCATGTTTGACGAAGTTGTGGAGCGGCTGAGACCCAGGTTGACCAAGCAGAGCACCAACTTCCATCCCAGCCTGGACCCTGTCACTGACTCTGCACCACCTGGCCTCAGGGACCACCTACAGGAGCATGCAGTATGGCTGGAGGTTGCCACACAACACCATCAGCATTGTGGTCAGAGAAGTGGTGCAGGCCATCATCGAAGAATACCTGGAGGAGCTCATCCAGTGCCCCTCCACTGAAGAAGGATGGAAGAAAGTTGCAGAGCAGTGGTATCAGAAGTGGAACAGAGCTTCACATGAAGGGAAGAAGCAGTGCAACCTCCTGAGATACTGGTGCAACTCCCCACCTGGAGCAGTGGAGTGGCAAGACAGGATGATAGATGATTAATGGATGCTTCCTTCAGCCTGTCTCATCACACGGATGAGATTGGGCCATGTATGTTGGGTGGGCCTACAATGAACAGGGCATTTAATAAAGAGTTGTGTTTATGTTGACATGTGTGGATGAATGATTACATTATTATTGATAATAAAGGGCCATAGGTGTGGCACCTGGGAGGGTGGACCATCCAGTCCCACTATGCTTGCACTGGAGGTTTATCTATCCCACTGCTAACCTAACCCATCCCACAGGTATCCCTGCCCATCCCAGAGCTATTACCCATCCCAAAGGTATCCCTGCCCATCCCACTGCTATCCTTACCCATCCCAAAGGTATCCCTGCCCATCCCACGGCTAACCTTACCCATCCCAAAGGTATCCCTGCCCATCCCACTGCTATCTTAACCCATCCCACAAGCATGCAAAGGCTTAAACCATTTTTAAAAGTTTCAACCAACAGTTTATTTAATAAAATAAATGAAGCAAGTGTGTGAAGCAAAGATAATCTTTATTAATAACAAGCTGTAAAAGAAAAATGACCCAAGTCAAATGTCCAAAGCAAAAATAAAGTCAACAGGTAGCCACCCAGTCTCTGGCACTCTTCTTGGTCACTGAGAGGTGTGCCCAGTCTCAGGGGTGAAGGGTCCAGGTGCTGTGGAGGTGGCTGCTGCTGGAGTGCTGGTCTGAAGTGCCACTGGGGTGCCTGGCCCCGAGAGGACAACAGGGGACGGTGTGTTGAGGAAGCTCTCAGACAGTTGGCTCAGCCCTGTGATGTTGAGAGCCCCTTTCTCCATGACGTGGGGTGTCAGCCCCAGTACTGATGACAGATGTACTGAGGCCGGGCTTGGCTGTGGGGTGGAGGAAGGAGCAGTGTAGTGGGGCTGTCTGGTCTGCAGCTGGGTGAGGACTGGCATCAGTGGCATCTGTGGTGTGGGTGGCATCTGTGGTCATGGGTGACATCAGTGGCATGGGTGGCATCGGTGGCATCAGTGGCACCAGTGGCGTCCGATGAACATGTGCCTGGACTGGGAAGGGCTGCTGCCTGTGCTTCTGGACCTCCTGGTAGCCGTAGCCTTGGTAGGTGAGGGCCTGTGGAAAGCCTTGGAAGGGGAGTGACATCACCTGGGGTGGAGGAGCAGACCTTGACTGGGTGGGAGTAGGTTCATCTGGGTCTGGAGGGTTGTGAAGCAGATCGGTGATCCTTTCCTTCACCACCTGGTACTGGGGTTCCGCCATGTCCATGAGGGTCTGGTTCACATAGGTGAGGAAGGGCTTGTGGTTGGAGGATGAGGAGCTGGTGTGTACCAGCTGAGAGAGGAGATTTACGCTGCTCCTGATGGTGTCTCTTATCTCCAGCAGGACAGTGTGGCTCTGTCCCTCCGGTTTGCCTCTCTGCCTTTCTGTGGAGGTGGAGCTGGGGGTGGATGCGGGTTGTGCTGTGGTTGAAGTGCCGTCTCCTTTCTCCCACTGCGTCAGGGGGTCCTCCACATGCTCCGCCATGGGTAGTACAGCTGTCGGGAGGGTCTCCGTCATGGCACGCTCCACATATACCTGCCTGGAGACAGGAGCTGACTCTCTGCCGGAAGAGGACTGGCTCTCAGCAGGCTGCCTGAGAAAGAGGGTTGTGAGAGGGGCTGCTCCTCTGTGGTGGATTTCACCCTCCAGGAAGCTGCACTTGGGTCTCTCTGTCCGTCAGCTTGACCGCAGCCTGGCCAGATTTCTTGAGGTGCAGCTTCCCGTACCAGGTGTGCATGTGCTTCCACCAGCCGAGGAGCACCTCCAAAGTGTAGCTCAGGCTCTCTGCCTTCTCTCTCCAAGCATCCTGCTTCCTTTTGGTGTCCCTATAGAGCCCATGTCCCTTCCGCCATAGATACTCATTCTCTCTCAGCCACTCCAGCACCTCATCCTCATGTTCCTCTTCTATGTTGTATTGCCTCCTCTCCCATTCTCGCATCTGCCTCTTCCTCCCTTTGGCATCAGAGGGTCTTCCAGATTGTAGGGGCTGCTCCTCCACACCACCACTACCACCAGCAGCAGCAGTAGCACCAGCAGGACCAGCAGGACCAGGATCAGCAGCAGCAGAGTAAGGAGCACTAGCAGGACCAGGAGCACCAGCAGGACCAGGACCACCAGCAGGACCAGCAGGACGAGGAGCAGCGCCAGCAGAGTAATCACCAGCAGAAGCACCAGGACCAGGAGCAGCGCCAGCAGAGTAAGCACCAGCAGAAGCCCCAGCACCAGGAGCAGTTCTACCAGATTAAGCACCAGCAGAAGCACCACCGCCAGAAGCAGCTTCAGCAGAGTAAGCACCAGCAGAAGCACCACCGCCAGAAGCAGCATCAGCAGAGTAAGCACCAGCAGAAGTACCACCACCATAAGCAGTATCATCAGCTCCTCCAGAAGCAGCATCAGCAGAAGCCCCAGCCCCAGAAGAGCGAGCCTGGGCTGCAGAAGCCCCAGCAGAAGCAGAGTGAGGGCCAGGGGTTGGGAGGGTGGCCCTGTCCCTCTTGCCAGGGCTGGCAGCAGATGGCTGAGACTTTCTCTTCTTCCAAAGATTGTGGGGTTGCTGGCCAGCCGGCTGGCTGGCTGGCAGGCAGGCTGGCAGGCAGGCTGGAGAGCTGTGTCTGGAAGCAGGTCTTTCCTCTGAATGTTGACCTGCTTGGGAGCTGCTTCCCTTTATATCCACAGGGCTGAAACAATGCATCCTCCCTGCATGTGCAGTGAATACTAGGCATCCACTAGGCATCCGCGAGGCTTCCGCTTCATCCGCTAGGCTTCCGCTGTGCATCCGCTTCATCCGCTCGGTGTCCACTCTGCATCCGCTCTTTCCGTTCTGCGTCCGCTTTGCTGCGCTCCCCCGGAAGCCTTGCGGATGTGCCATCCGCTCTCATCCGCTTCCATCTGCTAGGCTTCCATGGAGCATCCGCTTTCCATCCACCCTCCGTCCTCCCCCGTCCGTTCCTTTCCGTGTTGTCCGCTCTGTTTATGCAAATTTTTGCCCCTTTTGAGAGCGGATAACAATGGATGGAACATTTTTCTCGTCCGCTGTGTCCTTTTTACAAATGTTTTGTATCCGTCGGCCAGTGTGGCAGGGCCTTTACATCTTTTGCAGCAAAGATTTATAGTCTGTTGTAACTATTGCTGTCAAACAGTTTGCTGATATTTTTGTAACTAAGATACAGATATTGTTGAGATCCAGAGTTTTGAAAAAACCCTTTTTATTGATTCTTGTGTCAAATAATATCACACATACATTTCTGTTCCTTTAATGGGTGAAAAGAAGAAAAAAGTGTGTCAGTGTGGGATTGTTAAAGCCATAGCTAAGTCAAGTTACATTTTCTGTTGGGCTGGTTTTTTTAAGAAAAACATTCCATGAAGGAATAGAACTGAAAAGTTAGACCAGGGATTTCCTAAAAACTGTCACCAAGAAAGCAACTCCTTACTGTGCAGGTTTCAGAAGCACATGAACTTTTCTTTTTCAATTACACTTTTAATTATAAATATTAAGCTGGATAAGTTGGAAACAGGCTACTTAATTTCTGAACTGCTAGATGATCTTTCCAAAATAGTTACTGCACTGTTCATCAGTCAACATACAACCGTTAAGTGGCAGGAAAAATGTGGAATTTTTTGCCTTTCTGGACTGTCACCTAATAGTACAAGTGCCTTTGACATGACCTTTTGTTTAAAAATTATTTGTAGGAGGCCCTGAAAAAGTGACTTATGAATGTCAAGTATAAGCTAAGTGGCATTGATCTAGCAGATGACCCTCACTTTGTAAAGGACCTAGGTGTACTTATCTCTGACAATTTATGCATCAATGCTCACTGTAACAGTATTGCTAAAAAAAGCATTAAGAGTTGTAAACTTAATTTTGTAAAACTTTTTTCTGGAAATATTGTATTGTTCATGAGAGCTTATAAAACTTATGCTAAACTAATCTTAGAGTATAGTTCAACTGTTTGGAATCCCCACCATATATGTCACATCACAATTGAGTGGGTTCAGAAGTACTTCACAATAAAAAAATTCCTTATGCTACTAGGCTTGAAATTCTCAATCTGGATAATTTAGAACTATGTCGCTTGTGATCAGATAAAATTACATGTAGTAATGTTTTACATTACTACAAAATTACAAAATTAATAATACAAAATTACATGTAGTAATGTTTTACCTGTAAATGACTTTTTCTGTTTTAATCACAATAAAATGCGCATGAACAATCACAATGTAAATCATTCTAAACTTGACTGCAAAAAATATGATTTTTGTAATAGAATTGTCAAAGCCTGGAATGCCCTACTTGATTCAGTTGTCTCAGCTATAAATTTTCATAGTATCAGTCAAAAATTGACTTCCATGGATCTTACTTCATACTTAAGTGGTGTGTAGAAGGGGCACTAACATGCCTATCAGCCCTGTCATTGTATTTCTATTCTCTTATTTTTTGTTTGGCAAATTCCAATAAATAAATAAAAATGATTTCACCCAGCAGTTTCATGTAGATATTTAAAAAGAGCAGACAAATCATTGAGCCCTGTGGGACCCCATAAAGGGTGTGGGCTGGCCTATCACTAACAATTAACAATGTACAGGTTATCCTCATGTACGACAGTTCACTTAGTGACTGTTTGAAGTTACATGATAACCCCCCAAGTATTTATGACACAGTCCCAAAATTATGAATATTTCAGCGCCATGACAGTCATTCACCTGTCAGGGTTCCAAGTAACACCCTCAACAGAATCAAAGCTCTGAGACAGGCATGTTCCTCAAAGAACAGATTTATAATATTGGTAAATCTGGGGAAACTAAAAACTCTAAAATCTTTCAAGTTTCTCCCTAGTTAAAAATACATTTTCCTCTCCCTACCCATCACATGGCCAATTAGGTCACAGTCCAAAGTTCACCCAGACTCATGTTACACCTTCTCACAACTGGTGGGAATATCCTTGGTCCTCAGGAAATAATTTTATTTTGGCTACAAAGCCCTTGCTATCTCTACCTCCCCCTTCCCATTCCCAAAGCTCTCTCCGCCTCTGCTGTGGCAGCCCTGGAGATGCCAGGGGACAAGAAAAATGGCTCCAGGGCTGACATCACCACAGAGGCACTGGAACATTCACCCTGTCTATTCTCTCCCTCTCCTCACAATTGCTTTCTCCTTCCCATCTTGCTGCACTGGACTCACTTACCTTGTGAAGATCCATTTCCTTTCTACCTTGGTTTCTTCGAGACCAGGATGATTTTGCTTCCAGCATCTGGCTTGGAAACTGTTTTTGTGTGCCCGAGACTGAAATGTTCTGGGCACTGTGATCTCACACTTTGAGGTGGTGCGATATCAGCTTGCAAATGTTTTATGCCAAGAAAGAATGTTCTGTGGACTGTGATTTTGCAGGACTTCAGGCTGCAAGGTCATGGCTTACAGAACATTTCACTTTCAGTGCTTGGGCAGCATAGAGGTTGGAGAAGAGACAACTTGCTAGATCCTCACAAGATAAGTGATCCGGTGCAGCAGGATGTGGGGAAAACAATTGAACACAGTATCTTAGTAGGTTGGGGGAAGTGTTCGGTGATCTTAAGCAGGTGGCCTACTCCATCACTGGGCTCCTCATGTGTTCCCTACCCTGAGATACCTCATGTGCACTGAACGTTCTGCACATTTGATTGGCGAATGCATGGGTGAAAGCAGGAAGTTTTCATGTTCATTTTAATGGTTCACTCTAATAATCCTCAGGTTACAAATATAATTGTCAGGGTTCCATTACTTTCATAACTTTAGGACTACCTGTATATAATAGTGTGTGTGTGTGTGTGTGTGTATGTGTGTGCTGTTCAGCTTCCTTCGGGTATTATCTCATGTCATTGTAGTGCTTTTAAAGTTGTAGCAACGTTTCAGCAGAATCTCATCTGCCATCATCAGGCTTCTGTATTGAGTTTGTAGAAGCCTGATGATGGCAGATGAGATTCTGCTGAAACGTTGCTACAACTTTAACAGAACTACAATGACGTGGGATAATACCCGAAGGAAGCTGAACAGCACACATGTAAGTACCCGCGATAACTTAAAAAAACAAATATCTGACCTCTACGGGGAGGAAATAAACAGCCAGATCAGAAGCTATGAGAAGCTGGAAGTTAAAAGAGCAGGAATACTATGTGACCTAAAATTCCTATGCAGCTGCAGAGACAACAATGTAACACCAACCTGCTTCAAATTAACATTTCATAAAAACACAGCAGCTACCAAACGTATCCTGAAAAGGACAGAGATATCTCTACTCAGAAATGAAGTTCACAGTAAAAGATTCCAATTAGATCAGTTAAACAAAGATTTGCTAGCACTACACCTGGAATTGAGCAGCAAAATCCACCCTCTACTTTGGGATAAGATCAAACAACTTACAACTTGGAGAGCTGAAACTGAAAATACTTATAAAAATGATAAACTCTCAAAAAAACTGAAAAAATTAGAAAATGACAAGAAAATTCCCAATAACCCACAACAACACCTGAAACAACTAGTATACAACGTTTCCAACAGAGAACTCAACAAAACAGAAACAGATGTCCTATCCAAAGGATTCAATTATGCCATAGCACCCAAAAAAATCCCAACAGAATCCATCATATGTGCAGTAGAATCCAGCCTAACCAAATTAAATACAGATGAAGCTGACAGAATAAGACACCAGGTTACTCACATCTTATGCACAACGAAACCACCCAAAAATAATTTGCAAAAAGATGAATTCAGAGCGTTACAAACCCTGAAAAATGATAATAATATCATAATACTCCCAGCAGACAAAGGAAATGCCACAGTAGTAATGGACAGAAAAGACTATGAAACAAAATTGACAGACCTACTCCAAGACTCCACATACAAACCTATAAATACAGACCCAACCACATATCTAGAAAAATCAACCAAGAAGAAAATTATAACCAGCCACATAAGCAAAGAAATCCAACAGACGATCATCCCAAGAGAAAAATCTTCTAGATGCCCCAAATTATACGGCCTCCCAAAAATACACAAAGAAGGCATACCTCTCAGACCCATAGTCAGCTCCATAGGAGCACCATTACAAAACCTAGCTAAATACTTAGCAAAACAACTACAGCCCCATGCTGAAACCGCAGCTTCATATGTACAAAACTCATACCACTTCTTAGAAATGATCAAAGATCTACACGTAGAACAAGAAGATCTGCTTGTAAGTTTCGACGTGGTTTCACTATTCACTCAAGTCCCAATAAAAGAAACTCTTGAAATCATCAAAAATAAATACCAACCAGCCAAAGACCTCATGGAACTAACAGAACACTGCCTAACCAACACATATTTCATATACAAAGGACAAAGATACAAGCAAATTGAAGGAGCCCCTATGGGATCACCACTGTCACCCGTCATTGCAAACCTGTTCATGGAAGAATT
>BLBF01000044.1:25410880-25444685 GCA_015471245.1 Laticauda colubrina | reverse complement strand
TTGAGACAAAGAGAAGAACTGACAGATCTTTTGAAAATTCAAATTACAAACAAGGTTAAGTATCTGGGGATATATTTGACAGCAAGATGTAGCACATTAAAAGAGAATAATTATATTAAACTTAAACAACAGATAATTACAGATTTGAAGAAATGGGAAAATTTACAATTGTCATTAATAGGGAGAATTTCAACAATTAAGATGAATATTTTACCTAGAATTTTATTTCTCTTTCAAACAATACCAATTAGACTTGGAAAAGACTATTTTGAAGATTTAAATAAAACTATGTTGAAGTTTATATGGCAAGGTAAAAAAGCGAGAATAAAGTTAAAACTTTTGCAAGATGCTAGAAATAGAGGAGGTTTTGGCCTGCCTAATTGGGAATTGTATTATCAAGCTGCAAGTTTGATGTGGGTCAAAGAATGGATAACATTAAGAAAACATAGATTGTTGACATTAGAAGGACATGATTTACTGTTGGGCTGGCATGCTTTTTTATGGTACAAGGGAACTAAAACACAGGGGTATTTCAGAAGACATTATATACGGGAGTCTTTGTGGTTAAATTGGGAGAAGATAAAAAAACAATGTTATTTGAAAATTCCAATTTGGTTATCGACTATTGAAGCATTTTCCTATCCTATGATCTATAAAAAGGAACAAACAGTTAGATATGGGGAACTGTTGGATGAAAAGGGTGGACTTAAATCGATCCAAAACTTAGAGGAACAAGGTATAAGGATGAATTGGTTTTCATATGCGCAAATACACTCAAGATATCTTGAAGATTTTAAAACGGAAGGATTCTATGATAAACAGACTGATTTAGATAAGATATTGATGGGTACTGATGAGAAAGTGATTAAAAAGTTATATGGTTATTTATTGGGAATTAAGCTGGAGGAAGAACAAGTTAAAGAAACTATGATTGCATGGGGGAAGAATTTTGGATATGGAATTGATTTAGAGCAATGGCAAAAATTGTGGTCTCAAAATTATAAAATGACAATGTCAATAGCATATAAAGAAAACTTGTATAAGATGTTTTACAGGTGGCACCTTCCCCCGACAAGAATAGCAAGAATGTTTAAGAATAAATCTGAAAAATGTTGGAAATGTCATCAGATACCTGGCTCATACTATCATATGTGGTGGACTTGTGAGAATGCTAGAAAATATTGGACTAAAATTCACATGTGGTTGGAAAAAATGACAAAGAAACACATAGACTTGAAGCCAGAGATCTTTTTATTGGGAATTTTACCTGATATATATAATAAAGACTTGAAATATTTGATTGTAAATGTATTAACGGCGGCTAGGATTGTATTTGCTAAAAACTGGAAGAATGAGAAAATACCATTGCAGGAAGAAATTATTAAGAAAATATTGGAATGTGCTGAGATGAGTAGATTGACATTTGAAATTAGAGAACAAGAAGATAAACAATTTTATGCAATTTGGGGTTTTTTTTATCAATGGTTAGATGATAAAATACAATAATAGAGCATTAATATTATATATATGAAGAGTTTTTTAGGATTGATTTGTTATGATTATACGACAAATTATAGAATAATTTGTTTGAAGTATTGTTATCTCGCAAAGCATGAATGATTAAAAGTATAGTCAGAAAAAAGATTTTTTTATTTTTATTTTTTTCTTTAGTAATATTAGAATATGGATTGACAATATGAGTGGTTATGCAATATAATTGTAATTGACACTATAAAATGAATGCACAAAACTGATGAACCAACCGATACACCGGAAGTATATATGATAATAGATGTTTTTAATGTTTTGTATGTTTGTTTGTTTGTAGAAAATTAATAAAAACTTTAATAAAAAAAAAAAAAAAAAAAAACGCCGCTCAACCAATTCCAGTCAAACAAAAATAAAATCACAGATTTCTTCTTTGTTCAGGATGTCCTTTCAAGTCTCAACCAATTTACAATACAAAAGAAGTTTCTCACCCAACCGACACACAGTCGCTCATGCCACTTTCTTTCCGGAGCTGTCCCGACTTCAGCAGCTTTGGGGGCTGCCTTTCCGCTGCCAGCAAAAGGGCTTCTCCCGGATCAAACCAGAGATTTTGCGATATCTCTGGGATCCTGGGACAGTGCCCTTCACAATCCCTGTCTCTACGGGACGGTTTAGGTCCATTAGGACCGACCAGGGGCGAAAATATCAGCTGCGATCTCAGAGCCCCGAGATCGCAGCTGTAACACCGAGACAAAGCTCCGCCTTCTCCTGACTCATTTTTGTTTTATAGCTTGTTGTTAATAAAGTCTATTTATGATTCACACACTTGCTTCATTTCTTTTTTTTAATAAAGTCTTGGTGGAAACTTTTAGTAATGGTTTAAGCCTTTGCATGCTTGTGGGATGGGTAAGGACAGCTTTGGGATGGGTTAGGATACCTGTGGGATGGGTAATAGCTATGGGATGGGTTAGGATAGCAGTGGGATAGATAAACCTCCAGTGCAAGCATAGTGGGACTGTATGGTCCACCCTCCCAGGTGCAACACCTATGGCCCTTTATTATCAATAATAATGTAATAATTATCCACACATGTCAACATAAACACAACTCTTTCTTAAACGCCCTGTTCATTGTAGGCCAACCAAACATACATGGCCCAATCTCATCCGTGTGATGAGACAGGCTGAAGGAAGCATCCATTAAGCATCTACCATCCTGTCTTGCCACTCCACTGCTCCAGCTGGGGAGTTGCACCAGTGTCTCAGGAGGTTGCGCTGCTTCTTTGCTTCATGTGAGGCTCTGTTGGGGCCTCGCACATCCTCAGTGTCGATCAGGTTTTGCTCTTGCCTCCATTCCCCAGGCTCCATGTCCCCATTGCCTTGTTGGAGGTCCACAAGCCTGTTCTGCAAGACTGGGTAGCGGGTGCGCATGAGATTGTGCAGGATGCAGCAAGCTTCCATGATCCTCTTCACAGTCTCTGGGCAATGCTGCATGGTGGTGAGAAGTACCTGGAACCTGTTGGCCAGGATGCCAAAGGCGTTCTCCATCACCCGCCTTGCCCTGGACAGCCTGTAGTTGAAGATCCTCTCTTCACGGGTGAGGAGTCTGGAGGTGTAGGGCTTCATGAGGTAGGTTGTGAGGGAGAAGGCGTCATCCCCCACGATGAAGTAGGGCACATCTTGCGTGTCATTGGGCAGGGGTTCTGGATCTTGGAAGCCCACGATGATGTTGCGTTCCAGCTCCTCCTTGAGGTGACTGGCGTTGTATACCTGGGCATCTGAAGATGAGCCGTTGCCTGAAGCATCGATGTACATAAACTTGTAGTCAGCATCGACCATGGTGAAGAGGATGATGCTGAAGAAGCCCTTGGAGTTGAAATAAGTGGACCCTGAGTTGGCTGGAGCTTTGCAGGCCACATGCTTGCCATCTATGGCTCCAACGGTGTGTGGGAAGTTCCACTTCTGATTCCACTGCTCTGCAACTTTCTTCCATCCTTCTTCAGTGGAGGGGTACTGGAGGAGCTCCTCCTTGTATTCTTCGATGATGGCCTGCACCACTTCTCTGACCACAATGCTGATGGTGTTGGATAACACCCTCCAGCCATACTGCATGCTCCTGTAGGAGGTCCCTGAGGCCAGGTGGCGCAGAGTGATTGCTACCTTGAGCCCAGGTTCCAGGCTGGGGCAGAAGCTGGTGCTCTGCTTGGTCAACCTGGGTGTCAGCCACTGCACAAGTTCGTCAAACATGGCTAGAGGCATCCTCATGAAGTTCTGGAATGCCCGAGAATCTTTGTTCCTGAGCTCCACCATCAGCTTGCTGTACAGTCCGTCCTCTGCTCTTCTCGCGAACCATCTTTGGACCCAGACTCTTTTTGGCTGCCTCTTTTTTTTCTTGCAGTAGAGTTCACAGAGCCTGCAGAGGACTTCACACTGTTGCAGAACGATGGTGGCTGCCAAAAGGACTTTGTTACAATCCACGGTGGACATGACTGGATGCTGTGGAAGAGGAAGAGCCAGATGAAGGCTGCAGAGGTCTGCACCACTGGGCTGCTGTTCTGAAAGTGAGATGCAGATGAATTGCTCTCCCTTTTTATAGAAAATGTAGGTTTTCCTCTAGGCATCCTCTAGACATCTTCTAGACATCCTTAATATCCGAGATAGGTCCCCTCTGGGAACGTTTTTTCCATTTTAAATGCTTTGTTTCCGTGCTGCATCCATTCTGCATCTGTTCCGCATCTGTTCCGCTTCCTCCCTGCGTCAGAGCGGATGCGAGTTGCGCGGATGCGCAGCTGATGCCTACCGGATATAGCGGATGTGTAACAGATGCCTAGCGGATGCAGAACAGACAAACTGGATACATTTTCCGCGCAAAAGTTTTGGGCAGCCGAAAACTTTTGGAGCGGATGAAACGTCAATAAACGGATGCTGGACGGATAGAGAGGAAGCAAAACGGAGGCAGTGAGTGCATCGCGTTTTCCAACGGATGGCAAGGTTTTTTCTCCGTTTTACATCCTCTTTGCATCTGTTGGTTCAGTGTGACATGGGCTTTAGAACCCTCAAAGCTAAGTAATTTATGATTTATTCAAGACTAAATAGACTAGACTATATTTTTTCCACTTAAATATTTTTTGTAAGCAATTTATTCATAGAAAGAGGAAATCTTGACATATAAATATTATAATATGAATGTTTGTCAATAAAAGGCAGTTCAACACAACTAAATTTGCTGGTCTTCATCTACATGAATGGAATCCAATATGGAATTCATAGACAACAACAAGCATCATTGAAACTAATTTAGTTTGATAATTCTGAACAAAAATTGCCTAGAATCTCAGAAGAAGAAAATGAGAATGAGATAAATTTCTCTTTTATACTTATGAAAAAATTGTAACTAAATAAAAGTCAATAGAATCAGAATCAGTATTATGATGTGCTTATTCTCATCTGTAGTACATATTTAATTTTGACATACATTTTTTTACTTTTTGTTTTAATGTGAAGCATCTATTATATAGCTGTTTTTTAAGCTCTCTTTAAAGAATCTAATTTAATGTGTTTTTTTTTTTTTTGGCAAACCAAGGGAGTAATTTTGATCAAACATGGACTAAAGAAGTGATGGCTAACCTTTTTAACACTGAGTGCCCAAAGCATGCACACGCACATTTCCAAAATGCAATATGCGCTTGTCCCTTGTGCATATGCCCCACACCCCAGTACATGCCTTCCACCCTCATGCATGTACACACATCCCCACACATGCACCTTGGCCCCCCATGTATGCATGGCAGAGACCCGAAGACCAGCTGGCTGGTGGGCGGCATGTAAGCATGCATGGTGGAAGTGAGCTGGGGTAATGGCTCGTGTGCCTACATGTGAGCCATAGGAATTGCCATCATGGGTCTAAAGGATATTTATTCAGTGTTGCCATGAGCATTCGGTTTGGGATAATGATTGAGGAAAAAGTATAGACAATAGAATCTGGCAATAGAAAAAGACTTCTTACTGTTAGTTGACACATCAGTTATGGGCTGTCCTCCCTTAAAGTGACTTACATGGCGTAATATTATGGTATTTATAGGGCTATTTTTTTAAGTCATATTGATTTTAATGGGTTAGTTACCTTTTCCCTTAATTATTTTATTAAATTTTGGATTTTATTTTCACATTAAATTTGTATACCTCATACTTTTAATTTTTTTATGAATGAACTGAATTAGAAAAAATAGTTTCTTGGAATCTTAAAAAAAAACAAATATAAATGTTTTTTTTTTCCCTGAGGAAGCGTTTGTCTTTGCTTTATCAGCCTATCATCCATTGCCAGCTGTTTCACTTATCCTCATAGATGGGCAAACTCTGCCTAAAACAACAGAGATATTTTTTTCATTCTCCTATTGTATTGTCTCCTTCATTTGAAGGAAGAAACATAGCACTGTTATTGGATTTTCTTATCAATTTAACATAAGCAGAAAGCTGAGCTGGAGGTTTGCATATTTTTTGTGTTTGCTGATCAGAGGAAATGCAAGTTCAGAAGTTATAATTTATATTGTGTAGAGAGGAAGAAAAGAGAAAAGCATGGAAGAAATGAGATGCAAAAGCAGAATCACAAAAGGAGAAGAGAATTGAAAGATCATTCAGTGCAATCCCCTGCCACATAGGACAATAAGCCATTAGTGTTTGTGACAAATAGATAGAAAAAGAGAGCACATTACTCTTTTGCAAAGCTGAAAGTTTCTCCTAAATGTTTAATCAAAATCTGTTCCACAATCATTTCTATCTCTTGGTATAAGTTTTCATCTGAAGGAAGAGAAAGCAGGTGGGCTCTCTTTGTATGATAGCTCTCCACAAGTTTGCAATCATCTTTTTAAATTTATTTTAGCCCAGTGTTTCTCCAAACATCACTTCGAATATAGCATCTGAATTCTTGGCTGCAATTCATTTTATTTCAGCTTCCAAATTAATTACAAAAAACCCCCTATTTTTTTTTCCAAATAAAATTTTCCATGTTTAAGCCTGTAAAAAGTACGATTTACTTTAATATTGGGATTAGGAGGAATAGTAGTAGTAATAGTGGTAACAGTAATAAAAATCTGTCAAGCAATTCCAAAGGCTTAGAATCCTACATAGTCTCCTTCTTTGAACCACTGCTCTGAAAAATGTTTTCCACTTTAATTAATCTGTTTCAATAGGTTAAGTAAATCAAAATTGGGATAAACTGAAGCACTTGCCATTTGAAGGTTTGCATAGTCATAACTTCCTTTTGCCACAACTATTATTTTTTAATGTTAACATAAATTTAAAAACATATACCCTACACTCAATAATGGCTTTAACTGGGACTCCCAAGTTTAACAGGAACTCAAACCAAAGAAATAATAAAAAACATTTTGTTGTTTTTGTATCTTGAATGAGGGGTAAACATTGGAACTGTTAATAAACAGTCAGATGGGCACATATCCGAGAGGCTGAAATAGTATAACAACAATAACAACAACAATATCAACATCATCAACAACAATAACAATAATCACAACTACTATCTGCCTGTTGCAAAGAAAGTCTGAAAAAGTGGTTGAAAATGAGCATGCAAAACTACTGTGGGACTTCCAAATACAGACTGATAAAGTTTTGGAACACAATACCCCGGATATCACAATTGTAGAGAAGAAATAAGTGTGGATCATCAGCATTGCCATACCTTGTGACAGTAGAATCGTTGAGAAACAACTTGAAAAAATTACCAGAAATCAGGACTTGAAAATCGAACTGCAGAAACTCTGGCATATACCAGTGCAGATGGTGCCAGTGGTACTCGACACACTGGGTGCTGTGCCTAAAGACCTGGCAAGCACTTAAAAACAATTGGCGCTGACAAAATCACCATTGGTCAGCTGCAGAAGGCCACCTTACTGGGATCTGTTCACATAATCTGCTGATACATCATGCAGTACTAAACACTTAGAAAGTATTCGATTTGTGATTTGTGATATGAAACCCAGCATAATCATCTCATTTGCTGTGTACACCATCATATTTTGTGTATAAAAATAAAAATCAAAAATATAAAAAAGAAAAAGAAAACTCTGTACCATTTCTGGAAAAATGGAGGAATAGGAAAGGTTAAGTTTATAATGTTTATAAAAAAGATTTGGTACAATATATTTCTAGCATTTTAACTCAAGCCATTTATCCAATAACCTGTTTGCATGGATATTTATATGAATGTAATAAGACAAAACATGTTATACATAAAACTTATGAACAATATATATATTGTATAAACAAATAAAATTATTTTCTAATCAGCATTCATACAACATCATATCTTTTACACTTGTTTTATACATGTGAATTATTCTTATGACCTTTTTATTTATTATTTGATACAATTTGCATCACAATTTTGTACTCAATTTAAATAATCCACTAAGATGTATTAAATAAAATGGTTCCTTATTCAACCTTACTATTTTTCCTTAACTGATTTGGACTAGAAGGATGATACATCCTTTGCTTTAATTAGGATCACAATTAATTTCTCATTCTATTTTTATTAGAAAAGAATTGGTGTTATATATGACATTATTTACATGTTTGTGCAGTATGAGTATATTTAGTTGCAGTACAATTTGGTATACCAGGTTACTTTATGTTCAGGTTTCATTTGGTATTACAGTATATTATCTACTGATATTTATGATCATAATACAGTGTAGAAAATTTTTATAATCATGGCTGCTTCCTACATGAATTTTAGAAAGAATATATTTTAAAATACAAACTCTGCTAATGTATTGATAGCTGGACTAATATTTGAAAATTAAATGAAATTTGAATTTCAATGTACATAGACAAAGAGCTTAATCTAAGCTTTATCATAGATGCAAGAGCATGTTATTGAACAGAGCATGATCATCATAGGTTAACTTTCATCTCTCCTTTAATGAAAAACAAAATTTGAAATGCCGTCCATGTTTAGAACCTAAGTGATCTTTTACTTATTTTAAATAAAATGTCTTAACAACTGTCATAAGGTACAATAAGAGAACAATAGAGACATTGGAATATTTATCTTAAATGTTCATTCAATCTTCCACAATCTGGTATAAGCTATACTTGAGAAAGTTTCCTGATTAAAAAGTAGAGAGTTACAAACCCCATTTTTAAACAGTATTCTGAGAGGTAACATTCTTGCCAGGGCCATTGTTAACTTATTTTTTTTATCTGCCTAATACCTGTTTTGTGATCAATTTGCATGTATTTGTAATATGATTGACTTTCAAATTCAATGTTTTTATTGCACATTTTTAATTTCAATCTTAACGATGCTGTTGTTGATGCCAGGATATTGTTAAGGATTGTGTTTCTAAATATATCTATTATTTATCATTTGGCCTTTAAATACTCTTAAAAAGAGAGCTTTCAGAAAGCATATCAAAACCATTCATATATTGCATAATGAAATCTTCGACCTAATATGTTCTAAAATCTATAATATTACATTCTAAATCTATAAATATGATTTAGAATGTAATATTATAGATTTTAGAACATATTAGGTAGAAGATTTCATTATGCAATATATGAATGGTTTTGATATGCTTTCTGAAAGCTCTCTTCTATTCTCAGGACAGAACACTGATGACAAGGGTGAGATCATTTTAGAAGAGCAAGACGGAAGCATGCAGCAACAAGAACCGAGCAACCAAAATGGCCGGTAACAATGCACTGCCCGCACTGTTCAACCCAGCTGAAGAAGATTGGGAGTCATACACTGACCGCTTCCTGATGTTTCTAGAAAGCAATGAGCTACAAGGAATAACCGACCAGAGGAAGAGAGCTGTATTCCTCATGCACTATGGCCTTACTGTCTTCAAGATGGCCAAGGCGTTAGCCAAACCACGGGATGTAAAACAAATGGCATGGCCAGATTTAAATGGAATGCTATGAGCCCATTACGCACCTGTGGTCACCAATCTTATTAGAAGACACGAATTCTACAAGCGAGATCAACTAGAAGATGACAGCATCAGAGATTTTGTAGCAAACCTAAGAGATATTGGAGGAGCCTGCCAGTTTCTCAACATGGACGAAGCCATGAGAGACCACATGGTCCTACTAAACAGACCAAATATCACAGTGGCTGAGGCCATTGTAGAAGCCACCACCACTGAAGCGGCCAAGAAATCCGCAGCCACCATGCGCCAAATAAACTCAACAATAAATAAATCAATAATCCAGAACCACAGAACCAAGCGTGAGAGAAGAAGGCGGAGGGAACACAAAACAAACCAATGTGACTGCCCACCATGAAGATCTCAACTCCCTGAGTGACACCGATGATGACAATGAAGACATACATAGGCTTCAGTCGGAAAGGAATTGGCAGGAAAAAAGAGGAAGAAAGCGAGAATTCCAGTGTGCTGGATGTGGAGGGGACCGCCCGCACTCCGAATGCAGATACCTGGATGCCATTTGCAGATTTTGTGAGAAACAGGGGCACATTGCAAGGGTCTGCTGGAACAAAAAGAGCTATAGTCCAAAAAGACACGGCAGCACCTCCCCCCAAAACAGAGATAGACAAGCCGGAAGCCAATGGAACCAAGAGAACCGAAGCCGGCAAATGAACGACAAAGAAGAAACACACCAAACAATAATCAAAGGAAATGCCAGGGCAGCAAATGCAAAAAAGGTCCGAATAAACGTAAAAATCAAAGGAAAGCCCTGTGAAATGGAAGTAGAGTCCGGATCATACCTGTCAATTGTACAATGGAACACCATCAGAAATCTGATTCCAGACTTTAAGCAAAGAGAACTGGAACAGCAAAGTCTAACACTCAAAGATTACCAGGGAAACTGAATCCTGGAAGTGGGTCTTAGACATTTCCTAATAGAATTCAAAAATCACACTGAAGTACTTCCTCTGACAATCGTCAACCGTGATTGCCCTAGCCTGCTGGGAATCGAATGGTTCACGCCCTTGGGAAGCAGAGTGACAGAAATCAACAGCGTCACCGAGACTGATTGGGAGGAGAGCCTGCTGAAAGAGTTCCGGGACGTATTCGATGGGACCCTAGGCAAGTACAAGGGGATCCCTATAACATTCAGCCTAGACCTTAAGATAGCTCTCATCAGGCTCAAAGCCAGACGCGTTCCGTTTGCCTTAAAACCGAAAATAGATGAGCAGCTTAATAAACTCATCGCACAAGGGGTGTTAGAGCCAATTGACCATGCCAGGTGGGAAACTCCCATCGTGACTCCTGTCAAACCAGATGGTTCAGTACGCATCTGTGGTGAGTATAAGGCCACTCTCAATCATGCACTCCAGCAAAGTGCATACCCTGTCCCAGTAGTTCAACATCTGTTGCATTCATTAGGGGAGGAAATTTTTTTGTGAAACTTGATCTCGTGCAAGCATACCAACAGCTGCCAGTTGACCCTGAAACTCCAGAAGCACAGACTATAGTCATGCACAGAGGGGCATTCTAATGCAACAGACTTCAATTTGGCATTAGCATTGCCCCAGGCGTTTTCCAAAGCCTCATGGAGCGCCTTCTAAATGGACTAAAAGGGGTCATTCCCTATTTTGATGATGTATTAGTATCCACGAAAAACAAACATCAATTAGAAGACAGACTGAGAAAAGTCTTGCGAAGATTCAGGGAAGCAGGGCTTAAAGTCAAAAAAGAAAAATGTAAACTAGCCACCAATCAAGTCGAATTCTTAGGCTACCTTATAGATGAGAAAGGGATACACCCCACTGAAAAAAAAAAGTAAAAGCAATTAAAGACACACCCAGACCTAAGAACAAAACAAACTTACAGGCATTCTTAGGTCTCATTAACTTCTACAATGTCTTCCCGCCCCAAAAGGCAACCGTAGCAGAACCATTACATTGGCTATTCGATAAAAAAACTGTCTGGAATTGGGGCCACCGAGTACAAGCAGCATTCCAAAACATTAAGGACTTATTAACATCCAACACCGTTTTAATACAATACAGCAACATCCTGCCACTGACGGTCACCTGTGATGCATTGCCTTTTGGAATCGGCGCCATAGCCACAAACTACCAGACGGCAGAGAAGCACTAATCGCCTTCTATTCTAAAACACTGTCAAAATCTGAAAGGAACTACAGCCAACTTGACCAAGAAGCCCTTGCCATCATAGCAGGTGTCAAGAGATTCCACGAATACCTCTATGATAGGACATTTTCTGTAATCACAGACCACAAACCCCTGCTAGGAATTCTGGCAGGGAACAAACCAACCCTGAACATCCTATCGCCAAGGATTCTTTTATACAAAAGAAGCCCTAGACAAACTGGACACTGGGGACATCCAAGATAGACTAAACAAACTGTTAACAATTCAGCATATCACCCCAAGCACAACCACTAACAAAAGCCCAGCAGAACTCCTCATGGGCAGAAAATTGCATTCCTACCTAGATAGATTACACCCCACCTATACCTCTGACTCCTCAAGTAAATACCGCTCCTTTACCAGGAGACCTAGTCTATGCCAAAAATCTCGCTGGGGGGCCATTTTGGCTTCCAGCCACAATTACACAAATTACAGGGTCATACCAACTTGAACTGGACGATAGCAGACCATGGAAATGACACATTGACGTTTAGGACATTGGAACACAACACTAACCTCCAAAGCACCACTGCAAATACCACCCCCAACAAACAATCCAAAAACAACTGAGGGGGGGAAAACACAAAATAATAAAAAAGGGAGAGAAGAACCACCAATAACACGACAAAAGGCACAACACAAACCCAAATTAGAACCCCCGGTAAGATAAAAAGAGCACTTACCCAGAGATGACCTCTGGAGAAGAGAACCAGTAGCAGGGAAGCGAGGCAAGGCCTTCCAGGAAGGAGGCAGCCAAGCCAGCTCAACCAACCTGGACAGAACAGGAGGACTGGCAGAACCAACTGAACCAGCCCGAGAGGCCCGGATGGGAGCGGCAAGGCTGACTGACCCATCCAGGAGGTTCCATGGAGAAGACATAGAGAAAAGGTGATCCTGACCGAACTGATGAAAGACCACACTAAGACTGAGCTGTGCAGGTCAAGTTGGACCCGCAAAAGCCCCACCTACCTGCGTGACTATGTTACACACATTGGATGAAACCAATAGAGGAGGGGTGTTGTGTATAAGAATTAGAATACTCCAAATACCTTAATCTGATTGGCCGAGCAGGCCGTGATCAGATTGGTTAAGGCCCTGTCACACTGCAAAAACGGATGCAAAGAGGAAGCAAAATGGAAGAGGAAGAGGAAGCCATCTGTTCTAAAACGTGATGTACTCACTGCCTCCGTTTGGCTTCCTCTCAATCCGTCCAGCATCCGTTTATTGATGTTTCATCCGCTCCAAAAGTTTTAGGCTGCCTAAAACTTTTGCGCGGAAAATGTATACAGTTTGTCCGTTCTGCATCTGCTACGGATCCGTTACGCATCCGTTACGCATCCGTTACGCATCCGCTATATCCACTAGGCATCCGCTGTGCATCCGCGCAACTTGCATCTGCTCGGACGCAGGGAGGAAGCAGAACGGACGCGGAACGGATGCAGAACGGATGCAGAACGGAAACAAAGCGTTTAAAATGGAAAAAACGTTCGTAGAGGGGACCTATCTCAGATATTAAGGATGCATAGAGGATGCCTAGAGGATGCAAAGGGACACCTATACTGCCTATAAAAAGGGGGAGCAACTCGCCTGCTTCGCACTTTAAGACCAGTGCAGACCTCTGCAGCCTTCATCTGCCTCTTCCTCTTCCACAGCATCCAGTCATCTCCACCATGGATTGCGACAAAATCCTTTTGGCAGCCAACATCCTTCTGCATCACTGCGAAACCATCAACAGTCTCTGTGAACTCTACTACGGCAAGAAAAGGAGGCACCCAAAAAAAGTCTGGGTCCAAAGATGGTTAGCCAGAAGAGCACAGTACCAACTTTGCGACAAGCTGATGGTGGAGCTCAGGAGCGAAGACACTCGTGCGTTCCAGAACTTCATGAATATGCCTCCAGCCATGTTTGATGAACTTCTGTAGCACCTGACACCCAGGTTGAGCAAGACAAAAACCAACTTCCCACCCAGCCTGGAACCTGGGCTCAGGGTGGCACTCACTCTGCGCCCCCTGGCCTCAGGGACCACCTACAGGAGCATGCAGTACGGCTGGAGGGTGCCACCCAGCACCATCAGCTTTGTGGTCAGAGAAGTGGTGTAGGCCATCATCGAAGAATACAAGGAGGAGCTCCTCCAGTGCCTCACCACTGAAGAAGGATGGAAGAAAGTTGCAGAGCAGTGGTATCAGAAGTGGAACTTACCCCACACCGTTGGAGCCATCGATGGCAAGCACGTGGCCTGCAAGGTTCCAGCCAACTCGGGGTCCACTTATTTCAACTACAAGGGCTTCTTCAGCATCATCCTCTTCGCCATGGTCGATGCTAACTACAAGTTCATGTACATCGATGTTTCAGGCAACGGCTCATCTTCTGATGCCCAGGTATACAATGACAGTCACCTCAAGGAGGGGCTGGAAAGCAACCTCATGGTGGGCTTCCCAGATCCAGAACCCCTGCCCAACGACACACAAGATGTGCCCTACTTCATCGTGGGGGATGACGCCTTCTCCCTCTCAAACTACCTCATGAAGCCCTACACCTCCAAATACCTCACCCTTGAAGAGAGGATCTTCAACTACAGGCTGTCCAGGGCAAGGCAGGTGGTGGAGAACGCCTTTGGCATCCTGGCCGACAGGTTCAAGGTACTTCTCAACACCATGCATCATCACCCACAGAGCATGAGGAGGATCGTGGAAGTTTGCTGCATCCTGCACAATCTCATGCGCACCCGCTACCCAGTCTTGCAGAACAGGCTCGTGGACCTCCAACAAGGCAATGGGGACATGGAGCCTGGTGAATGGAGGCAAGGGCGAAACCTGATCGACACTGAGGATGTGCAAGGGCCCAACAGAGCCTCACATGAGGCGAAGAAGCAGCGCAACCTTCTGAAAGACTGGTGGAACTCCCAGCTGGAGCGGTGGAGTGGCAAGACAGGATGGTAGATGCTTAATGGATGCTTCCTTCAGCCGGTCTCATCACACGGATGAGTTTGGGCCATATATGTTTGGTTGGCCTACAATGAACAGGGCATTTAATAAAGAATTGTGTTTATGTTGACATGTGTGGATCAATGCTTACATTGTAATTGATAAGGGCCATAGGGGTGACAGCTGGGTGGGTGGTCCATACAGTCCCACTATGCTTGCACTGGAGATTTATCTATCCCACAGCTATCTTAACCCATCCCAAAGCTATCCCTGCCCATCCCACAGCTATCTTAACCCATCCCAAAGGTATCCCTGCCCATCCCATAGCTATCTTAACCCATCCCAAAGGTATCCCTGCCCATCCCAAAGCTATCTTAACCCATCCCAAAGGTATCCCTGCCCATCCCACAGCTATCTTAACCCAAAGGTATCCCTGCCCATCCCATAGCTATCTTAACCCATCCCAAAGGTATCCCTGCCCATCCCACAACTATCTTAACCCAAAGGTATCCCTGCCCATCCCACAGCTATCTTAACCCATCCCAAAGGTATCCCTGCCCATCCCACAGCTATCTTAACCCAAAGGTATCCCTGCCCATCCCATAGCTATCTTAACCCATCCCAAAGGTATCCCTGCCCATCCCATAGCTATCTTAACCCAAAGGTACCCCTGCCCATCCCATAGCTATCTTAACCCATCCTAAAGGTATCCCTGCCCATCCCATAGCTATCTTAACCCATCCCAAAGGTATCCCTGCCCATCCCATAGTTATCTTAATCCACCCCAAAGGTATCCCTGCCCATCCCATTGCTATCTTAACCCATCCCAAAGGTATCACTGCCCATCCCACAGCTATTTTAACCCAAAGGTATCCCTGCCCATCCCACAGCTATCTTAACCCATCCCAAAGGTATCCCTGTCCATCCCATAGCTATCTTAAGCCATCCCAAAGGTATCCCTGCCCATCCCACAGCTATCTTAACCCAAAGGTATCCCTGCCCATCCCATAGCTATCTTAACCCATCCCAAAGGTATCCCTGCCCATCCCACAGCTATCTTAACCCATCCTAAAGGTATCCCTCCCCATCCCACAGCTATCCTTACCCATCCCACAAGCATGCAAAGGCTAAACCATTTCTAAAAGTTTCCACCCAGACTTTTTAGAAAAAAAATAATGAAGCAAGCGTGTGAAACAAAGATAAACTTTATTAATAACAACCTGAAAGTAAACATGAACCAAGTCAAGTGTCCAAATAAAGTCCAAAAATATCCAGGCAGCTAGTCTCTGGTACTCCGCTTGGTCACTCGGAGGTGTCTGCCCAGTCTAGGGTACAGGTGCTTTGGAGGTGGGTGCTGCTGCAGTGCTGGTCTGAGGTGCTGATGGAGTGCCTGGCCCCGAGAGGACAACAGGGGACGGTGTGTTTAGAAAGGTGTCGGACAGCTGGCTCATCCCCACGATGCTGAGAGGTCCTTCCTCCATGCCATGGGGTGTCAGCCCCAGTACCGAGGACAGATGTATTGAGGCCGGGCTTGGCTGTAGGATGGAGGAAGGAGTAGTGTAGTGGGACTGCCTGCTGTGCAGCGAGCTGAGGAGTGGCGTGGCTGGCATCGATGTCGTCAGTGGCATCATTGGCGTGGGTGGCATCAGTGGCATCAGTGGAACAGCTGGCAACGGTGCCGCCTGATGACTCTGTGCCTGGACTGGGAAGGGCTTCTGCCTGTGCTGCTGGACCTCCGGGTAGCTGTAGCCCTGGTAGGTGAGGGGCTGTGGGAAGCCTTGGTATGGGAGGGACATCACCTGGGGTGGAGGAGCAGACCTGGACTGGGTGGTAGCAGGTGCCTCTGGGTCTGGAGGGTTGTTAATCAGCGTGCAGATCCTCTCCTTCACCAGCTGGTACTGGGGATCCAGCATCTCCTTCAGGGTCTGGTTTAAATAATTGAGGAAGGGCTTGCGGTTGGAGCAGGAGGAGTCAATGGGGACCAGCTGAGAGAGGAGACCTATGCTGGTGCGGATGGTGTCCCTGATCTCCACCAGGACCTTGTGGCTCTCCCCCTCCTTTGGTCGAGCTCTCTGCCTTCCTGTGGAGGCGGCGGTGTGGGTGGATGAGACTTCGGCAGCAGTGGACTCGATGTTTCCTTTCTCCCACCGCACCAGGGAGTCCTCCTCGCTCTCCACCAAGCTTTCAACACCTGCCTGGGGGTTCTCCGCCGTGGCACGCTCCACCGAAACCTGCCTGGAGACAGGGACTGACTCTCGGCTGGAAGAGGACTGGGTCGCAGCAGGCTGCCTGAGAGTGAGGGTAGACAGATGGGCTCCTGGTGCTGCTCGGTGGCGGATCTCACCCTCCAGGAAGCTGCACCTGGCCATGACGTAGTTCTCTCTGTCTGTCAGCTTGACTGTGGCCTGGCCAGATTTTTTGCGGTGCAGCTTGCCGTACCAGGTATGCATATGTTTCCACCAGCCGAGTAGCACCTCCGAAGTGTAGCCCAGACTCTCCGTCTTCTCTCTCCAAGTAGCCTGCTTCCTTTTGGTGTCCCTGTACAGCCGGTGTCCCTTCCGCCACAGATAGTCCTTCTCTCTCAGCCACTCCAGCACCTCATCTTCATGCGCCTCCTCAATAAAGTACTGCCTCCTCTCCCGTTGACGCGTCTGCCTCTTCCTCCCTCTGGCAGGGCCATATGGGCCCTCATCAGAGGGACTTCGAGGTTGTAGGGGCTGCTCCTCCACACCAACAGCAGCAGCAGCAGCAGCAGCAGAATCATCATCATCAGAAACATCACCAGCAGGATCATAATCAGCATCATCATCATCAGCAGCAGCAGAATCACCAGCAGGATCAGAATCAGAATCAGAATCAGAATCAGCAGCAGCAGCAGCAGCAGCAGCAAGACCAGGATGAGCAGCAGCAGAGTAAGCACCAGCAGCAGGACCAGCAAGACCAGGAGCACGAGCAGAACGAGCAGGACCAGCAGGACCAGGAGCAGCTTCAGCAGAGTGCGCAGCAGCAGAAGCACCACCGCCAGGAGCAGCTTCAGCAGAGTACGCAGCAGAAGCACCACTGCCAGGAGCAGCCACAGCAGAAGCTCCAGCAAGAGAAGAGGGAACCCAAGCAGCAGAAGCCCCAGCAGAAGCAGAGTCACGGACATGGGGTGGGAGGGTGGCCCTGTCCCTCTTGCCAGGGATGGCGGCAGGTTGCTGAGCCTTTCACTTCTTCCCCATGGTTGTGGGGTTGCTGGCTGGCAGGGAGGCTGGCAGGCACCAAGGCTGGCAGGAAGGCTGGCAGGAAGGCTGGCACCAAGGCTGGCACCAAGGCTGGCAGGAAGCCTGGAAGGAAGCCTGGCAGGAAAGCAGGCACCAAGGCTGGCAGGCAGACTGGCTGGCAGGGAGGCAGGCTGGCAGCAATGCTGGCAGGGAGGCTGGAAGGCAGGCTGGCAGGGAGGCTGGAAGGCAGGCTGGAAAGCAGACTGGCAAGGAGGCTGCCCAGGAGGCTGCCCAGGAGGCTGGAAAGCAGGCTGGGAGGCAGGCTTGGAGGCAGGCATGCAGGCAGGGCAGGCAAGGAACTCAAAGTGTCCAGCAGCAAGTCTTCCCTCAGAATGCTGGCCACGTGCGAGCTGCTTCCCTTTATATCCAGGGGGCTTGCGCAATGTTAAAAATGTATTATCTGATAAAAATGTATTATCTAGAAAGCTACAGGCCAAATCAAATTCAAAAAGCAATTATATTTGAGTGATTGTAACTTAATCAAAGGTTTTGCATGTTTAGGAATATGTGTTTATATCTATGTCTTATTCTATTTATATATCTATTTGAAAGCATATGCACTGATGTAGAATATGACATTTTGACAAAGTTGCTCTTTCCTTGCCACCAGTGACCAACTGTTTAGCTCATATGGCTTATTTGTGACATTATAAAAATAATCCAATTCTTTACACAAGGATTAGGTGAATTTTTGGTTTGCTAGATAATTTTCTTGTTCTCTATTTTGCAAATGTATTTTATTGGTGTCTCTATAGTGTCCTTCATTTTCTTTGAAATTTCTTTGCTATTGAATAGCTGGAATGAAAGAATCAATAATTAAAGTTATGATTATAATATTATGGATAGTACAGTAGTGGAATGACAGTTAAAATGATTTTTCTGTACCCACATTTCAACATAGCATTAGCACTTAGGATTATATACTGCTTCAGAGTGCTTTTACAGCTCTCTCTACAGAGTTAGCATATTGACTCCAACAATCTGGGTCCTCATTTTACCAACTTTGGAAGGATGGAAGTCTAAGTCTACCTTGAGCCTGGTGAGATTCAATCTGCCAAATTGCTGACAGCTGGCAAGTCAACAGAAGTAGTCTGCAGTACTGTGTTCTAACTACTGTGCCACCCCAGCACCATTCAACATAGTGAATGATTCAAGAAGCATAGTATACTTGGAACTATTTGGAAGATCATTTTTATTAAGAAAATGTTAAAGCAATTTCTGCCTTCATCAAATTATATCCAATAATACTCTGAGCCATTTGCATCTATTGTTTGTTCTTTTGTTTATTTTTGTTGAACTACTTGTTCACAGCTTTATCAGTTCTTACCTTTTATTATATCACTCTAATAGAAATAGCATCTCTCCCTCCTATTAAACCTCTGTTTGTGTCCTATTTTAGAATCTAAAGGGCCTGTCACATTGGCTGACGGATGCAAAATGTTTGTAAAAAGGACAGAGCAGATGAGAAAATGTTCCATCCATTGTTATCCGTTCTCAAAAGTGACCCGAATTTGCATAACCAGAGTGGACAACAACGGAAAGGAATGGACGGGGGGAGGATGTAGAGGGGATGTAAAATGGATGCTCCATGGAAGCCTAGCGGATGGAAGCAGATGGGAGCGGATGGCACATCTGCAGGGCTTCCGGGGGAGCACAGCGAAGCGGACACACAGTGGAAGGAGCGGATGCCGAGCGGATGCCGAGCGGATGAAGCAGATGAATAGTGGAAGCCGAGCAGAAGCCTAGCGGATGCCTAGCAGATGCAGAGCGTTCACTGCGCATGCGGGGAAGATGCATTGTGTCAGCCCTGCAGATATAAAGGGAAGCAGCTCCCAAGCAGGTCACCATTCAGAGGAAAGACCTGCTTCCAGACACAGCTCCAGCCAGCCAGCCAGCCAGCCAGCCAGCCAGCCAGCAAGCCAACAACCCAACAACCATGGGGAAGAAGAGAAAGCTTCTGCCATCTGCTGCCAACCCGGGGAAAAGGGACAGTGCCACCATCCCACTCCCTGGCCCTGACTCTGCTTCTGCTGGGGCTTCTGCTGCTGGTGCTGGAGCTTCTGCTGGCGCTGCTCCTGGTGCTGGAGCTTCTGCTGGGGCTTACTCTGCTGGCACTGCTCCTGGTGCTGGTGCTTCTGCTGGTGCTTACTCGGCTAGCACTGCTCCTGGTGCTGGTGCTTCTGCTGGTGCTTACTCTGCTGGTGCTGCTTCTGGTCCTTCTGGTGCTGCTGGTGCTGCTGGTGCTCCTGGTCCTGCTGGTTTTGCTGGCGCTGCTGGTGCTTACTCTGCTGCTGGTGCTGCTGGTGCTGCTGCTGCTGTTGGTGCTGCTGGTCCTGCTGGTCCTGCTTTTGCTGCTACTGTTGTTGCTGCTGGTGGTGGTGGTGTGGAAGAGCAGCACCTACAACCTCGAAGCCCCTCTGATGAGGGCCCATATGGCCCTGCCAGAGGGAGGAAGAGGCATATGCGTGAACGGGAGAGGAGGCAATACTCCATTGAAGAGGAACATGAGGATGAGGTGCTGGAATGGCTGAGGGAGAATGAGTATCTATGGTGGAAGGGACACAGGCTCTATCGAGACACCAAAAGGAAGCAGGCTGCTTGGAGGGAGAAGGTGGAGAGCCTGGTCTACACTTCGGAGGTGCTCCTTGGCTGGTGGAAGCACATGCACACCTGGTACGTAAAGCTGCACCTCAATAAGTCTGGCCAGGCCACGGTCAAGCTGACGGACCGAGAGACCTACGTGATGGCCAAGTGCAGCTTCTTGGAGGGTGAGATCCGCCCCCAAGGACCAGCCCCTCTCACAACCCTCTCTCTCAGGCAGCCCACTGAGAGCCAGTCCTCTTCTGGCCAAGAATCAGCTCCTGTGTCCAGGCAGGTATCTGTGGAGTGTTCCACGAAGGAGACCCCCCTGACAGCTGCACTCCCCGTGGCAGAGCACATGGAGGACCCCCTGACGCAGTGGGAGCAAGGAGAGGGCACTTCCACCAGAGAACAACCCACATCCACCCCCAGCTCCACCTCCACAGAAAGCAGGCAGAGAGGCAGACCGGAGGGGCAGAGCCACACTGTCCTGCTGGAGATCAGGGACACCATCAGAAGCAGCGTAGATCTCCTCTCTCAGCTGGTACACACTGACGTCCCATCATCCAACTGCAAGCCCTTCCTCACCTACGTCAACCAGACCCTCATGAACATGTCGGAATCACAGTACCAGGTGGTAAAGGACAGGATCACCGGTCTTCTTCACAACCCTCCAGACCCAGCTGAACCTGCTCCCACCCAGTCCAGGCCTGCTTCTCCACCCCAGATGATGTCACTACCCTTCCAAGGCTTTCCACAGGCCCTCACCTACCAAGGCTAGGGCTACCAGGAGCTCCAACAGAACAGGCAGCCCTTCCCAGTCCAGGCACAGGTACATTGTACGCCACCGGTGCCACCAGTGCCACTGATGCCACCGATGCCACCGATGCCACCCACACCACCAATGCCAGCCATGCCACAGATGCCACCAATGCCACAGATGCCACCAATGCCACAGATGCCACCAATGCCACAGATGCCACCCAGCCTCACCTTGTTCAGCTGTAGACCAGACATCCCCACTACACTCCTTCCTCCACCCCACAGCCAAGCCCGTCCTCAGAACATCTGTCATCGGTATTGGGGCTGACACCCCATGTCCTGGAGGAAGGGTCTCTCAACATCACAGGACTGAGCCAGCTCTCTGAGAGCTTCCTCCACACACCGTCCCCTGTTGTCCTCTCGGGGCCAGGCATCCCAATGATGCCTCAGACCAGCACTCCAGCAGAAGCCACCTCCACAGTACCTGGAACCTTCACCCCTGAGACTGGGCATGCCTCAGAGTGACCAAGAAGAGTGCCAGAAACTGGGTGGCTACCTGTTGATTTTATCTTTACTGAAGACACTTGGGTCATTTTGCTTTTAAGATTATCTTTGCTTCACACAGTTGCTTCATTTATTTTAGTAAATAAAATCTTGGTGGAAACTTTTAGAAATGGTTTAAGCCTTTGCATGGTTGTGGGATGGGTTAACATAGCAGTGGGATGGGCAGGGATACCTTTGGGATGGGTAATAGCTGTGGGATGGGCAGTGATACCTTTGGAATGGGTAATAGCTGTGGGATGGGTTAGGATACCTGTGGGATGGGTAAGGATACCTGTGGGATGGGCAGGGATACCTTTGGGATGGGTAATTGCTGTGGACTGGGCAGGGATACCTGTGGGATGGGCAGGGATACCTTTGGGATGGGTAATAGCTGTGGGATGGGCAGGGATACCTGTGGGATGGGTAATAGCTTTGGGATAGATAAGCCTCCAGTGCCAGCATAGTGGGACTGTATGGTTCACCCTCCCAGGTGCCACACCTATGGCCTTTCATTATCAATAACAATGTAATCATTAATCCACACATTTCAACATAAACACAACTCTTTATTAAATGCCCAGTTCTTTGTAGTCCCACTCAACATACATGGCCCAATCTCATCCGTGTGATGAGACAGGCTGAAGGAAGCATCCATTAAGCATCTATCATCCTGTTTTGCCACTACACTGATCCAGCTGGGGAGTTGCACCAGTGTTTCAGGAGGTTGCGCTGCTTCTTCCCTTCACATGAAGCTCTGTTGGGGCCTTGCACATCCACAATGTCTATCAGGTTTTGTCCTTGCCTCCATTCCCCAGGCTCCATGTCTCCATTGCCTTGTTGGAGGTCCACGAGCCTGCTCTGCAACACTGGGTAGCGGGTGCGCATGAGATTGTGCAGGATGCAGCAAGCTTCCACGATCCTCCTCACGGTCTCTGGGCAATGCTGCATGGTGGTGAGAAGTATCTGGAACCTGTTGTCCAGGATGCCAAAGGCGTTCTCCACCACCCGTCTTGCCCTGGACAGCCTGTAGTTGAAGATCCTCTCTTCATGGGTGAGGCATCTGGAGGTGTAGGGCTTCATGAGGTAGGTTCTTAGGGAGAAGGCGTCATCCCCCACGATGAAGTAGGGCACATCTTGGGTGTGTCATTGGGCAGGGGGTCTGGATCTGGGAAGCCCATGATGAGGTTGCGTTCCAGCCCCTCCTTGAGGTGACTGGCGTTGTATACCTGGGCATCTGTAGATGAGCCGTTCCCTGAAACATCGATGTACATGAACTTGTAGTCAGAATCGACCATAGCGAAGAGGATGATGCTGAAGAAGCCCTTGTAGTTGAAACAAGTGGTTCCTGAGTTGGCTGGAGCTTTGCAGGCCACGTGCTTTCCATCTATGGCTCCAATGGTGTGGGTGAAGTTCCACTTCTGATACCACTGCTCTGTAACTTTCTTCCATCCTTCTTCAGTGGAGGGACACTGGAGGAGCTCCTCCAGGTATTCTTCGATGATGGCCTGCACCACTTCTCTGACCACAATGCTGATGGTGTTGTGTGGCACCCTCCAGCCGTACTGCATGCTCCTGTATGTATTGCCGGAGGCCAGGTGGCGCAGAGTTAGTGCCACCTTGAGCCCAGAGTCCAGGCTGGGCCGGAATTTGGTGCTCTGCTTGGTCAACCTGGGTCTCAGCTGCTCCACAACTTCGTCAAACATTGCTGGCGGCATTCTCATGAAATTCTGGAATGCACGAGGGTCTTCGTTCCTCAACTCCACCATCAGCTTGTTGTACAGTCCGTACTCTGCTCTTCTGGTGATCCATCTTCGGACCCAGACACTTCTTGGCTGCCTCCTTTTCTTCACGTAGAACAGGTGAAAGAGCCTGTAGATGGCTTCGCACTGTTGTAGAACGGTGGTGGCTACCAAAAGGAGTGTGTGATGATCCATGGTGGAGATGACTGGATGCTGTGGAAGAGCAAGAGCCAGATGAAGGCTGAAGAGGTCTGCACAGCAGGGCTGCTGGACTGAAAGTGAGATCCAGGTGAGTTCCTCCCCCTTTTTATAGGAAATATAGGTTTTCCGCTAGATGTCCTTTTGCATCCTCTAGACATCCTGCAGACATCCTAAGTATCCGAGATAGGTCCCCTCTGCGAATGTTTTTTCCGTTTGAATGCTTTGTATGCAAGCTGCATCCACTTTCATTCTTTCTCCGTCCGTACTACTAATGCTGCATGTCCATTCTATGTCCGTTTCGCTTTCTCCCTGTGTCCGTTTTCCACTGGAGTGGATTTGAGTTGTGCGGATGCACAGCAGATGCCTAGTGGATATAGCGGATGCGTAACGGATGACGATGGATGTAGAACGGATATTCCCCGTATACGTTGTGGATGCAGAACGAACTTTTTGAGCAGATGAAATGTCAGTATATGGATGCTGGACAGATAGAGAGGATGAAAAATGGAGGCAGTGAGTACAGAATGGAAGCATCGCGTTAACCAATGGATGGCAAGTGTTTCTCTCCATTTTACATCCTCTTTCCATCCGTTGGTGCAGTGTGACATGGGCTTTAGGTTTCTGGAAAGAAATATTTTCTACTATGAGAAATTTAAGTGGTTAATGGGAGAGAAAGGACAACAATAAGAACAACAATTTCAATATTTGAATTAAGTGAAACTTCTGCATTGGATGCTTATACAATTGTCAAGTTGCAAGAACACAAAACATCTTAACTTGTTCAAGCTACCTCTTTTCTTATGTAAATAGTTTATACCTACGAATGCACTATCTTTTTTGAATGCCGAATATAAAAGAACATAAATCAGATGAGAGAGAGAAGGTTTTTTTCTTCTTCTAAAGATAGTATCAGAAGTATATTCTGGGGAATGTACAGTTGCAGTTTATTGACTAGAGAAGATGCATACCAAGGAGGCTAAATATATTGGACACTGCATGCATGTTAAGGACAAAAATGTATAGCAATTGTAGGGTAAACTCAAAATCCTAAACTCTGGAAGTACTTGATGAAATCTCTCATTTCAAATTTCTACACCTGCCAATTCCTGATGGCTTAACTTAACATTATGTATAATTTCGCATTCTGGGCATTATACATAAAGAGATTATCAAAAATATCAACGTAATGAGACTTCTGGTTTGAGCCTCTTCAGCGATGGACCAAAATCCACGATCATGTACGGTCACCTCTGGAGCACCCTGAGCTGGCTGGTTTCAGGGCTAAGCCACCTTGTAGAGGTGGTGAAGAAAGAGGAGACCACCAGCAGGATCGAGGAGAGCCGCATCTCTCCTCCCCAGCTGGCCATTACTCCCTTTCCTAAAGACGCTTGCAGCGGTGGTCAGAAATGGCCACCTCAAAGAAGAACTCAACTGGAAAAGAATGTGCAGGAGGAAGATAAAAAGAGAAAGTTTTGGTTGACCAAATTGAAAAAGCAACAACATAAGGTACTCTGGAATTTGAACTATAAAGAATAACATTGCTCCCAAAGAAGATTTTGAAGTAGTGAATGAGAGAGGGAAGGAAAGGATTTGGATTTTTTTTCTTTCCTTTCCCATATTGACAACTAAGGAGATTTAAGTAAAAAAATCCACTTTGACATTAACAGGCATTTAAGCTGAAAATAAAATGTCAAAGGGATAATAAAGACTTCTGGATATTCAAAAACTTTTAAAAGAAGAAAAGGAGAAAAAAGGAAAAACTAAAAGGGTGGGATCTGGAAAAATGGAGAAGACCACCTGGAAGTAAAAGGAATTAACAGTGAAACTTTAACAAGATTCCTAAAAGATACATTTTAACTGAAACTTTGTAATAAGATAATAGAACCCCAGGAAGAGAAAGTGGAAAAAAGAAGTAAGAAGAAACAGTTTTGGATTATTTGGATTACTTGGTGATTTTTGGATTTTTGCTTATTGGATCTAAAAGACCAAAATCAATTGGGTGGTTGTTTAACAGTTCTTAAAATGGTATCACACATTGAAGAATTGAGAATGGAACTTAAAAAACAAAAGAAGATGCACAAAGAAGGAAGAGGTTTTTTTGGCTTTGTATTTCAATTTTTAGAAATGGAGATCCTGAACTATGAGAAACAACAAGAAATGCCCATAGAACAAGAAAAGTGGGACAAAGAAGAAACCATTTTCAATGACTAAGTATTTCTATGTGGGGAAAAGAAAGGAAAGGAGGGGAAAGAGAGTGAAAAATGTAAGATCTGAAAAAAATAATAAAAAAAGAATAGTTTGAAAAGTAATTACAATATTAGGAAGAAACAGAAGAGAAAATTAGAATTAGAGAGACAAGCGGTCGAAAAGGGGAGGTAGAAGAGGAGGAGGAAGAGGGAAAGGAAAAGAAGTTATAAAGGACAGAAACAGGATATAGAGAAACAGGGAAAATGTACAAGGATAAAAGGCCTATTTAGAAGACATAGAGATAATGGGTGAAAACTTAATTGAAAGAGGGATTCTGCAAGGGTACATAAGATAGTATTGTTATATTAGAAATAGAAATGAAGTTAGAAAATATGAAACAAGTGTGATTAAAATGATAGATAAAATACTTATTGTAATGTAATGGAATGTTTGTTAACAAATAAATGAAATAAAGAGAATGAGAGAATGAAATTAGGAAAGGATGGGAACATTTTAATTATTATTAATGAGTCATAAAAATTTAAGTGAACAGGAATATTGAAGAAATATAAAAAAAATTAAGGAAATATAAGTGTTCCTAAGGAAGTATGATATCTCATTGAAAAGAAATGTTAAAGATGTCAAAGATTATAACTAACATTAATGATAGAGCTGAACTGGAATAGAATAAGTATTTTATTTATTGTTGTTATATATATATAACTAGCAGTTAAAAGGAAGAAGCAGCTGCAAGCTCACATTACTCTGAGAAGCACAGAGCCGAAGAAAAAAGCCTGAAGATGATAAATGAGACTTCATCGAAACGTTGCCTAGATACTTCCAATTTTACGCGGGAGAAAACCCGAATAACCAAAGATCCATATATATATTTGTTTTTTTAAGATTTCGCGGGTACTTACATGTGTGCTGTTCAGCTTCCTTCGGGTATTATCCCACGTCATTGTAGTGCTTTTAAAGTTATAGCAACGTTTCAGCAGAATAGATATAGATATAGATATAGATATATAGATATAGATATTTGTTTTCTTAGGCTTTCGCGGGTACTTACATGTGTGCTGTTTAGCTTCCTTCGGGTATTATCCCACGTCATTGTAGTTCTGTTAAAGTTGTAGCAACGTTTCAGCAGAATCTCATCTGCCATCCTCAGGCTTCTGTATGAAGTTTGTATGTGGGTCAGGCTATCACAATTGTTGGTTTTAAATTTGAGGCTAGCCTATTGCTGTACCAGGATGTTTTTTTCTACATTCTGATTGGTTGGGAGTCTTGGTCTGTGTTTATTGTTCTTGGAGTTTGTTTGATTGGTGTTTCTGGTTTCTTCTGTCTGTTTTGTGGCTTTGATTGGCTGGCAACACTGTGTTCCTGTATTGGAGGCTTTCAGTGCAGCTTGGCTTCACGTGAAAGGATGGCTATTATCTGTTAGGAAGCTAGGTTTCATCTGGGTGCCTGGTTGGGGTGTGTTTGAGCTGGAGATATCAGTGGGAGTCTGTTTATGCCCAGGTGTTTGCCTGGCTTGTGGTGTGGAGATCTTTCTATTTGAGAGTGCAGGCTTGCAAATGATTGACAGTCTGTTGGAATCATCTCTTCTATTCATGCTTTCAGGTCTTTTTTCAATCTCTATGGCTTCTCTGATGATTCTGTGGCTGGGGTTTTCTATAGTGGCTAGGGTTTTAGTGCCATTGAAGTTGATGTTGTGACCTGTGGTTTTCATGTGTTGGACTAGTGAGGAGGTGTATTCCAGCTTTTTTACTGCATTTTTGTGTTCATCCAGGTGGGTACTTATTCTTCTATTGGTCTGTCCAATGTATGTGGCTGGGCATGATGCACAGGGAACTTCATATATTGAGGCGTCGCTCTCCCGGAGGGCTCCCCATGAACTGCCGAAAGGGTTTGAGGAAAGACATGACACACATTTTCTCCTCGGGGTGAGCGAGCCCCAAACTAGCTCGAGACAAGCTCTTTTATTGAGGTTTGGGTGGGTTACAAAATATCAGAAGGCAAGTATGTGATCCTGATTGACCATACTCAAACTGACACATTGGTTGAATACACATATATGGCAACTATGTTTTGCAAACACAGTTGAGTGGGATGGATATCCATATTTGGGTGTCAGTAGATGTCTTCTATGTGTAAAAAGCAGTTTCTACATCATGTCCAGTATTTTTCGGACAGGCCCCTGTGGTTAGCGTTTCTGGGCAGTTTGCAACAGCAGATGTGGTCATACTTCTACAGAGCTTTTCTGTTGCAGAATGTCATATGCAGTGAGGTAGTTCGTGGTTGGAACAGGATATGGACAAACATTATAGCTATAGCTTATTCAAAAGATCATATGGCTAATGCAAGGCAAAATTATCTGATCATTGCAGTAATATTTCTCCACATCTCCTCCTTTCTTTTTTTATTTCAAGGAAAAGGCTGTGGCAGGTTAAGCCAGAGTGTAGCCCGGACTCCTCCGAGCCTGAGAGTCACTTCCACTCACCAACCACTGGACACAGAGTCAAGTCCTCCGACTCGGCCTGTATCGTTTGCCCTTACCCTATTATAGTCTGAAGAGATGTTTATGTGTTTAGAGGACTGAGTTGTCCTCATTCTCCCCATTCAAGATGAAGAGATTTTTTTTGCTGACATATTATCCTGTGGTACAGATTGATAGGTATCACCGCTATCCTGGTCCCAGAGGGTATTCTGGGATTGCAACAACAGGGTCTGCAATGAATCCATTCTACTTGTGATAAATTTAGAGAAGTGTTTAAACAAACATGGGCCAATTGTGCATATTAATACAAGCAAAATTAATGGTCCTATAAGAGCGCTTAACAGGGTGGTGAGCCAAGGGGAGAGGTTGTACCAGCTTTTAAACCATCCTTGTTGATCCTCCCTTTCTTTTTTATGTTTATTCAGGCTCTCCTTTAGTTTAGTCATGGAGTCCTGCACTATGCCAGAGTGGTCTGCATAGAAGCAACATTCTTCTCTTAGAGCCACACATAACCCCCCTTCCTTTAGAAAAAGTAGGTCAAGTCCTCTCCTGTTCTGCAAGACTACTTCTGAGAGGGAGGTCAGAGATGTTTGTAAGTGAGAGATAGAAGTTTCTATTCTTTCTAGGTCTTCATCGATGGCTGCCCTAAGGTCACTGTATTGAGTATATTGATGTGCGAAAGAAGCTATTCCAGTTCCTGCTCCAGTTAGGCCAAGTCCCACCAGAAGAGCTATTGTGAGAGTGGAGATAGGTTCTTGCTTGTGTCTTATGGGTTGTGATCTTGAGTAGGTATTATAGACTTCATTCTCTTTGTGGATGTATATGCGTGGTATGACCTGGACAGGGATGCAAAAGCCTTTGGTGCTTATCACATGGCCGTGGGCACAGGCTGTAAGGCCTGTAGAGCATGCCCACCATCCATCTTTAGGTGGTTTATAAAAGAGTGTTGTGTTAATTTCGCTATGTGTTGTATTGCAGTATTGTTCGTACTATGTGGGTACCTGTCCAATGCAGGTTCCTTTTCCTGAGATTGACCGCAGTGTTTGTGAGCCATGCTTCCATCTGCATGCCTTGTCATCAGAGGAAGTATTGTATGGAGAAACAAGCCCCACAGCTTCATAATACGGGGGTTGGACATTGTAGCAGAACCAGCAGGCTGTAGTAATGTTGGGATTGGTACTATTTACCAATTGGTAGGTGGCTGTGACAATGTCCCAGAGAGGGTTCCCAGGGCGGCTCTATGAAGGAGAGTAAGAATAAACAAGAGGAGCAGGTGAACTTTTCTCTGGAGTACCGGTGGGTTGTGGGGGTGGCATCTTACGGTTGGTTAGTGTATTCTTGGGGGCTACCGGCACAGGGGGTTTTACGGGGGTTTGTATTAGTTTTATGGTGAAAATGTTACCTGGGTCTCCGTCGTTATCATAAACACGACCTCCCCAAGTGACCCCTGCTTGCCATCCCCTATACCTTTTTCCCTGATTGGTAAAAGAAATTTTTACCGGATTACAATTCTGGTATACTCCTCTTTGGTTTCACTTACATATTACGTTCTCGTCAGTCCTTTTAAGCATAATAAAATCATCTTTGAGAGGAGGGTCCCATGATATTTCTCCCGTGGAGACACAGCTCCAGTCTGCACAAAAGTATATGCTTTCCCCCCCACATTTCTTCCGGTGTGCTGTATCCTTCTTATGGCCAGGGCAGACATAGAGGGGCCGTTGCTTGACCCATTTGGGGCTAATGGTGGTGTCCATCATTATACCAAAGTCAAAGTACAGATCAGGAAACCAGGATCCCGGCACTGCCATGGATGAAGTGGAGTTCAGGATGTCTGCATGTACGTCCAGTACTACCCATGTTCAGTTTTGGGGCTGATGAGGATTGGGTTGCACACAGTTAGAAATATAAAAGGCAATGCTCAGTAGCTGAAGGGCAACAGGAAACCACAGCATTCTTCCCGGTTGAAGCATGGTTTTAGGGAGATGAGAAAGGAACCGTCTTTAATGTGACTTAACCAAATACGGTCTGGTGTGTCTGGCTGGAACCCAAAGCACTTGGTCTGGCAGCTGGACAGCTGCATAGCCTCAACCCCAGGTGATGAGATCAGCAGGTCCTTGCCAAGTCAGGTTGACAAAGTTTAAGACATGAAGACATAGATTCAATGTGTTTTGTACTGCTGGGAGGCCAGGGGCTGTTTTCCCCTGTGTTTTCGTATATCGGTCAAGAGCTGTTTTTAAAGTTAGATTGGTGCGCTCTACCAGGGCTTGACCTTGACTATTGTAGGGAATACCAAACTTGTGTGTGATTCCCCATTTGTTACAAAAGTCCGCAAAGGCTGTACTAATATAAGCAGGACCATTGTCTGTTTTAATCTCTTTTGGGCATCCCAGCGATGCAAAGGTACGAATGCAGTGATTAATTACATGTTTTGTGGCTTCACCCCTTTGAGGGGTTGCCATGATGAAGCCTGAATAAGTATCGATGGAAACATGGAGATATTTCCATGGGCAAAGGATGGATATTGAGTTACATCCATTTGCCAGATTTGACAAGCTTGAGTTCCTCTGGGGTTAACTCCCATAGGAAGAGAATGTGCTTGTTGGCTACAAGTAGGGCATTGCTGTAAAATAGCAGATGCTTCAGTAGCCGATAAGCCAAATTGTTTTATGAGCGCTTTTTTGTTTTGATGAAAATAAGAATGACTTTCCCAAGGAGTTTGGGAGGAAATAGAAAGTGCTGTCATAGAAGATTTCAGATAAGTAGCCGATGCCGCAGTGTCGGCTCGGTCATTTCCTTCCTGTAGTATTCCAGGGAAGGGTTGATGACTTCGAATGTGAGAAACATGAAAAGGAGAGTGGCGAGTAGAAATGAGTGTTTGCAATTTGATAAAGAGAGTAAGTAGTTCAGAGTCAAGAGACGGAGAAAGGTATGATTCATAGATGGACGATACAATTTGAGTTACATACAAGCTGTCAAGAATTAGATTGAAAGGTTGAGAAGGAAACATCTGAAAAGCAAGTATAGATGCAAAGAGTTCTGCTCTCTGAGCGGATTTCTGGGGTGGTGTTATCTTCGTGTGCCACTGGCCAACCTGTTGCCAGGCACATGCCTCAAAAGTTTTGCTCCCATCAGCAAAGACAGTAAATGTGTGAGGGATTGGTTGAAGAGAGTGAGGGGAATTCCATGAAAAAGGTACAGTTTTTAGTAATAGTAGTCTTGGGTCTGGAGGCGGATGGCAGGAGACTTCTCCTGGCCAATCAGCAAGTGCAAACTGCAATTCATCAGACATAGACAATAACGATTCCCAGATAGAAAGAGAAAAAGGAACATATAGCACAGAAGGTTCTAAACCTATAAGGGGTCTACAACAATAGCGAGCCTTTGAGATAAGAAAAGAAAGTTGTGTGGGTTTGGGAGTGACAGATGTTCGGGAACTATGAGGAAGGTGGAGCCATTCAAGAATGAGAAGCCGTGGCAGCCCTTCCCTCTGGACCAGGGCAGCCGTAGGCAACATGACTGTATTTAAAACTAGAACAGAGACAGGGAGATTAGAAGCAAATCTATCCACCCACACTGAACTTAGGGCTGTATTGACTTGTTCCAATGCATGAAGTTGTTGAGTGTTAAAGGTGATTCGGTCTGCAGGATGAGAACCTTGTGTAAGGGCAGAGAAAAGGGGAGAAAGTTGTGCAGTAGTAAGGGCCATATAGGGGTGAGACTAATTAATGGACCCCAAGTACTGTTGTAATTGAACAAGGGTAGGATTTTTAGAGAGATGTAAGAGAGGCATGCTTGGAGCTGCAGCTGAGCGAAGGACAACATGACCCAGGTAAGAAAAGGGAGGTGTAAACTGAATTTTTTCAGGGGCTACAGTGAGGTCCCCCTTCTGTAAGATTGTTAGAAGAGTAGGTAAATGAGGTTTGACCGTCCCAGGAGGTCCTGGGGCAGCAATTAAGATATCATCCATGTAATGATAGACCAGAAAGGAAGGAAAAAGAGTACGGAAAGGTTGAAGGATTTTATCCACATAATATTGACACATAGTAGGACTATTGAGCATTCCCTGGGGTAAAACTTTCCACTGATAGCGAGAAGTAGGCTTTGCATTGTTGAATTCAGGGACAGTGAAGGCAAATAACTGCCTATCTTTTGGATGCAAAAAGATAGAGAAGAAACAATCTTTTAGATTTATGACAGCTAGATCATAATCCCTGGGGATGATGTTTGGGTTGGGAAGACCACACTGTAAAGGGCCCATAGGTCGAATAATGGCATTAATTTGCCTGAGGTCAGACAAAAATCTCCATTTTCCTGATTTCTTTTTTATAACAAAAACTGGGGTATTATAGGGACTAAAAGAATGTTCAATGTGCCCTTTGGCAAGCTGTTCTTGCACCAAGGAGTGCAGAGCAGTTAGCTTTTCCTGTGTGAGAGGCCATTGATCCACCCACACAGGGATATCTGTTCTAAGAGAAAGAGGAAGAGGCAGAGGGGGTGTGAAAGCCATGCTATCAATCCAAAATCAACTTAGCGTGAAATTGATGCATGAGATCCCTTCCCCACAGGTTGATATGAAGGGGGAGAACAACAGGTCGGACAAAGGCACTGACCGAAGAGTCTGGTGATCTTTCCGGTAGCCAATTTCTGCTGACCTGGGCTGTCTGAATTCCGCCGACCCCCCGCACTGCCGGAGATGAATCAGTGGGCCAGTCGGGGGGCCACTCAGCAGTGCGAATCACAGAGACATCAGCTCCGGTATCTAAAACACCAGAAAAGGAACGTCCCTGTATTAGAAGAGTCAGAGAGGGACGCGATCTTCAGACATGTTTTTCAATAGTCATTGCAACAGGAGGAAACACTGTGGTTGTAGCAGGGGAAGAAGGGAGGGGGATCATGGTAGCAACCATGTCTCCCTCCTGTACGTGAACCTCTACGGTCACCATGAAGGCAAGGGCAAGAGAGGAAAGGTCTGCGGACTCTCAGAGAAAAGGGGAAGCGAGGACGCCTTGAGCACAAGATTACGATGAGGGAATACAATGGCAGGAGTGGTCTCAGGAAAAGTAACGGCCATGGATGGTCGTAAAGGAACAAAATAGGTAGTCGTAGGTAAGGAAGCGACAACAGATTCTGCAGCTTTTAGTAGTAGAATGTCAGGATCTGGTTCCAATGGAGGGATATCAGCCTTGTGTGCAGGGCTAGCCGAGGGCCCCACATCTAGTTTCCCGACTGGGCGGGATTAGATCGGCAGTCTCTTGCCCAGTGAAACCCCTTTTTGCATCGTGGACAGACAGCTTTTGGTCGGCTTGTATTATCAGGAGGGGGGCAAGTCCGAGCGGACCCACCACCAGGAGAACGGCATTGCGCCTTAAAATGTCCTGGTCTGCGGTATCTGCTATCCCGCATTAGATGGGCGTCTCATGATAGGGAACGAAGGAGAAAGAAACGACAGGAGACGAAGTTCCTCGGGATGAGTGC
>BLBF01000044.1:25346197-25405880 GCA_015471245.1 Laticauda colubrina | reverse complement strand
CCAGACAATGTAATCTCAAATGTAAATAAACTATTTCTACAGATGTTCAGCTCCTTGTCTCTGTACGTGCCCTGCAAAAGGTCACTGAGGAGACAGAAGCTTAATGATTACACGTGAATGATACAATGTTGCAAATGCCTGAATGATACATAGTTGCAATGATACACAGTTGCAAACACATAAATGATACATAGTTACAACACTGGTCTGCCACAATTGAAACAGTTCCCAGTGGGGGATTTTGTGCCCTGTAGGACATTGGCAAGAGCCTCCATGTTATAGGCTTGGGTGCCAACTATACGGCATGCCTTTAAAAAATCAGCCAGGGTGTTTTCAGGGCGGGCTGTAAGGGGTTGGAGGATGCAGCGACAATCAACATTCGCATTTTCAAAGGCCAATTTCAAAAGGAGTTCAGATTGAGCTGTGGGGTTCTCAATTTGACGGGCAATTGCCTTTTGCAGCTTATCTATAAAGTCTGCGTAGGGTTCTGTTGGTCCCTGTAAGATTTTTGCGAAGGTGGAAGAGGCTTTGCTGCCAGACTCATCACTTTTACTAAAAGCTTGCACTGTACAGAAAGAAGTAAGCGGAAAGGAAGCAGCATTTTCTTGTATTTGAGCATTAATCTGAGAATTAGGGCCTGTTCCGGCAATTACATCAGCAGTAATCCCTGGGATCCCTGAACGGATAGCAGCAGCGGCAGCAACTCGCAAGAAATCAGACTCCCATACCACATATTGAGGGCCATTAAGGATCATACGAGCAAGGTCCTTCCAATCTTGGGGGCACATGATGAAAGTGCCTGCCATGGAATCCAAAAGACCCTTCACAAAAGGGGAACTAATGCCATAGGCATTTACAGCACTTTTCAGGTCCCTCATGGTCTTCATAGGGATTGGCCCATACTGTGGAATCAAGTTCCCCTGTCCATTGGTGACCAAGGTCACTGGACATGCAATTAGATCTACATATTCCTCTGGTTCCAATGATCCCTGCGCAGGAGCTTGAGCTAGTGCCGTGGCTACCGCCCCGGTGGTAAGGGGGTGATTAAGATTGGCAACAGAAGGATGAGGGCCAGGGACAGAAGAAGGGGGATAAGGGGGAGTGACAGGGGACTGACAGGCAGTAGCAACCCCCACTGTGTCATAAGCAGGAGGCTTTAAGTCAAAGGTCTGTTGTTCTCCTTTTTTCGGATACAGCAAATCAATCATGGCCACAAGGGCCTGCCATGTTGTTAATAATGATGGAGGGGCTCGTGGGGGCTCATGGAGCCATTTCCCCACGCGCACCCATGCTGATTTTTCCAGTGACCCTTCCTCCTGATGGGCAGGGCAATGGTCTCCCAGATACTTCAGAAGGATTTTAACGTTTGATTGGGAGACGGGGTAAATGGTACTACCATTTGACTTTTGAATTTTATTAGCTTTCCTGACTAACCTCTCCAATTCTTGCAAATGCACAGTCTGCCTTTTGGATAGGTCCTGCCCCATAACTCACGTGAGGTTGCGTGATGTCTGTTCCAGACAGCAAGTAGATGGGGTGTCAGACGGCATAATACGGCACCCGAACTTCATCCACGGGTTCAACGAATCACGGAGCGGAGCCTGGGTCTGCGAATCACGTCGGGGTCACCAGTTGAGGCGTCGCTCTCCCGGAGGGCTCCCCATGAACTGCCGAATGGGTTTGAGGAAAGACATGACACACGTTTTCTCCTCGGGGTGAGCGAGCCCCGAACTAGCTCGAGACAAGCTCTTTTATTGAGGTTTGGGTGGGTTACAAAATATCAGAAGGCAAGCATGTGATCCTGATTGACCATACTCAAACTGACACATTGGTTGAATACACATATATGGCAACTATGTTTTGCAAACACAGTTGAGTGGGATGGATATCCATATTTAGGTGTCAGTAGATGTCTTCTATGTGTAAAAAGCAGTTTCTACATCATGTCCAGTATTTTTCGGACAGGCCCCTGTGGTTAGCGTTTCTGAGCAGTTTGCAACAGCAGATGTGGTCATATTTCTACAGAGCTTTTCTGTTGCAGAATGTCATATGCAGCGAGGTAGTTTGTGGTTGGAACAGGATATGGACAAACAATATAGCTATAGCTTATTCAAAGATCATATGGCTAATGCAAGGCAAAATTATCTGATCATTGCAGTAATATTTCTCCACAGTATATGCCTTGGTTTTCCAGGTCAATTTTGTCTTTGGGGTTTCTAAGGATGGCTGCTATTTTTTTGTCTGTTTTGAAGGCAGTCTTGATGTGATGCCTGTGTAGTATCTTACTGATTTTGTCTGTAGTACCTCTTATGTAGGGCAGGACAGCTGTTCCATAGATCTGTTGATCTTCTAGGTCTCTATTCTGTCTTAGTGTGTTTTTGTGGATCAAGCTGGTGATTTTGTTTTTGTGGAAGCCGTTGGCTGTCAGTACTTTAGTCAGGGTGCATAGTTCAGTCTTTATATGTGTCTTGTCTGCCAGACATTTCATTCTGGTGATTAGTGTTTTGGCCACGGAATTTATCTGTGCTGGGTGGTGGTGGGAATTGGCGTTGAGGTCGTGGTTGGTGTGTGTTTTCTTCTGGTATACGGTGTGTCCTAGTGTGCTATCTGATCTTTTGTAGATTAGTACATCTAGGAATGGTAGTTGTTTGTTTATTTCTGTTTCCATGGTGAACTTGATTTTGGGGTGTGTGCTGTTTAGGTGTGTTAGGAAATTGTTTAGGTTTTCTTTTCCATGGGGCCAAATCACAAATGTGTCATCGATGTATCTTAGCCATAGTTTGGGTTTGTGGGTGGCATTAGCCAGGGCTCTGGATTTGAATTCTTCCATGAACAGGTTTGCAATGACGGGTGACAGTGGTGATCCCATAGGGGCTCCTTCAATTTGCTTGTATCTTTGTCCTTTGTATATGAAATATGTGTTGGTTAAGCAGTGTTCTGTTAGTCCCATCAGGTGTTTAACTGGTTGGTATTTATTTTTGATGATTTCAAGGGTTTCTTTTATTGGGACTTGAGTGAGTAGTGAAACCACATTGAAACTTACAAGCAGATCTTCTTCTTCCACATGTAGATCTTTGATCATTTCTCAGAAGTGGTATGAGTTTTGTACATATGAAGCTGCGGTTTCAGCATTGGGCTGTAGTTGTTTTGCTAAGTGTTTAGCTAGGTTTTGTAGCGGTGCTCCTTTGGAGCTGACTATGGAGCTGTCTATACAGCTCCATGCTGAAACCGCATTTTTTAAAATATCTTAAGCCCATGTCACACTGGCCAACGGATGCAAAAAGGACACAGCGGCCGAGCAAAATGTTCCATCCGTTGTTATCCGCTTTTAAAAGGGGCAAAAATTTGCATAACTGGAGCGGATAACACGGACGCGGAGAGGATGCAGGGCGGATGGAAAGCGGATGCGGAACGGAAGCCTAGCGGATGGAAGTGGATGGGAGCGGATTGCGTAACCGCAGGGCTTCTGGGGGGCCTCAGCAAAGTGGACGCGGAACGGATACAGCGGATGCAGAGCGGACGCCGAATGGATGAAGCAGATGCACAGCAGATAAAGCGGATGCACAGCGGAAGCCTAGCAGATGCACAGCGGAAGCGGAACGGATGCCGACCGTTAATTGCGCATGCGGGGGGGAAGTATTACATAAGCCCCCCGGATATAAAGGGAAGCAGCTCGCATGTGGCCAGCATTCCGAGGAAAGACCTGCTGCTGGACATTTCGAGTTCCTTGCCTGCCCTGCCAGCCTGCCTTCCAGCTAGCCTTGGTGCCTGCCTTCCTGCCAGGCTTTCTGCCAGGCTTCCTGCCAGGCTTCTTGCCACCCTTCCTGCCAGCCTTGGTGCCTGTCAGCCTCCCTGCCAGCCAGCAACCCCACAACCATGGGGAGGAAGCGAAAGCCTCAGCAACGTGCCGCCATCCCTGGCAAGAGGGACGGGGCCAACCTCCCGCCCCCTGCCCCTGACTCTGCTTCTGCCGGGGCTTATGCTGAAGCTGCTCCTGGCAGTGGTGCTTCTGCTGGTGCTGGGGCTTCTGCTGGTGCTTACTCTGTTGAAGCTTCTCCTGGTCCTGCTGGTCCTGCTCGACCTGCTTGTGCTCCTGGACTTGATCATCCTGCTCGTGCTCCTGGTCTTGCTCATCCTGCTCGTCCTGCTCATCCTGCTTGTTCTCCTGGTCCTGCTCGTGCTCCTGGACTTGCTGACCCTGCTGGTGCTTACTCTACTGCTGCTGATCCTGGTCCTGCTGGTCATGCTGCTGCTGATCCTGCTGGTGCTGCTGCTGCTGCTGCTGATGATGATCCGGCTGCTGCTGCTGCTGCTGCTGCTGCTGCTGATGATGATGATGATGATTATGATCCTGCTGGTGAGGATCATAAGGAGCCATGGCTCCTCTTTTCCATGCCAGCGAGTGGTTGTGATTCTTGGGGGGGGGATCCTTCTCTGGATCCTTCCAGCCAACCCCCCCGACCATCTGGGCTTCACAGCTGGAACCTCTTCCAGACTGAGCTCTGCTAACGATTCAGCTTCCTGTACCAGCAAAGAATCTTGCCCTCCAGTGGCTCCCAGATCTTCCTGGTCGCTAGTTGAAGATGACATGATGTTCAAGCCCCCTCGGAAGAAAGTTGGGTGTTTTCTCCAGATGGGCTGGTAGAGGAAGATTCAGAATAATGTCAGGTGGTGCTCCATTCAAAATTCAAGAAAGAATTACTTAGACTCTTTAAGTTAGAGAAAATATATCTTTTACTGAAATTGAAGTGGTAGCAACCATAGAATTCTGAATCTGAGGAATTAAGCGTGTGAATCACATATACAAAGTGATGGAAATGTTCCCACCCCCAATAGTTCAGATGAAACTTCCAATTAGAAATTGTGAATATGATCATATGGGCATCTTCAGGTGATGATGAGGCCTCTGTCTATTGACCTTGGCATATTTTGATAATGGGTTGCAGTTGTGCAGAGAAAAGAAAGCTAAGCGAGAAATAGAAACCTAACTCTGATGTATGCTCCCCCCTCCTCATTTTATACAACAGAAAAAATGTAACACCTCCAGCTCACTTCCCAGATTCATCCTCTCCTCCACCCCCATCACTTATAGCAGCCGAAAGATGCAAAGCGATAGTAGAAGATCTTGAAGGCTGACACACACACTCACTGCGTCAATGTAATAACATCAGTAGGAGTTCCTTCTCATGCTGCTTAGCTGCAATCTCAAACACCCAAAGACCTGATGCATGAGCTGGTGCCATTTGCCTTAGAAAATAGTGAAGTAGGCTTCCTCCAGGCCTCAAATTGTCTATTGCATAAGGAAAACCTCTCTTCAAAGTTAGATTAGATTTGATTGATTTCTATCCTGCTTTTTAAAAAATTGAATTTTCTTCCTTCCTCCAAAACAGCTTGGATTCATCTTTCTCCTCTCTCCAAAAGAAATGTAATTTTCTCTCACCTTCCCCAAACATTTAGTTTCTGTCCAAAACAACTTGAAATCATTTATCTTGTTTCAAAATAATTTTAATTATTGTCTTTTGAGTTTCAGGCTGCACAAGGCGTGCATAAGCACACCAACATGCCTACTGTCCCTGTCCTATTGTTTCTTTATTTTTTTTTTAAATTTTTCTATGGAAATCAGTAGTTATTAGATTGGATTACATATGAAGACCATCTGTTTGTGGACTTCCTTGTGCAGTTGATTGGTCACTATGAGAATGGTACAATTAAGAACAATTCTGGGTAACATTAAAGCAAAGACCACCTCTGGGGTGGTGAAGCAAAGGGGGATACCTTGCAGGTTGAGGAGAGCTGCATGTCTCCTCCCTGACTGGGAAAATGCCCCTCATCTGAAGACGAGGAGCAGTGGCAGTCAATATGGCTTCCATGAAGCTGGGGACAACCAGAATAACTAAGAAAGTGCAGGAGCGAAGAGAATAGTGAACAAAGATTGTTGCTGGGTAAGATGACTCAACTTTTCCTTAAAAATTACCCCAAGGGAAAAAAAAATCTTAGAGAAGAGATTCTAAAAATATAAACATTTAAGTGGCAAAAAAAAAATAAATTTGATAAAGAGATTTATGCTGAAAAATAAATCAAGAGTGCCATTTACTCACAAAAGGAAAAGTGACTCCTAAACTCTTTGAAATTCATCGAGGTGGAAAGGAATATTTGATATTTGGTGACTGTGACTTTTAACTGTTTATCACCTTGTACTTATCAGAGATGGAAATAAGAAAGACTTTGTATAAAAGAGACTCTGGGAAACCAGAATAAAAGACTAAAACCACAGAGCAGACTTAAAGAACTTGAAAAATATCTTGGACTATCAGAGTATTGAGCAAATGCTGGAAATGGCTTATCTAAATAATTGACTTTGTTTTGAAATAAATTTTGAAATTGATATCTGCTGGGGAAAAGGTAGCATGGAAATTTGAGAGGAGACCAGCATCTACTAATGATTGGAGAATAAACTATACTCCTATAATTTTTGACTCTTTCTGAACCAGAGGGACACTTTATTGTTTTATTCCACTTGTATCACTATTATGACTGGAGTTGAAGGAACAGCTGTGGAAAGGAAAGGACTTTTTAATGTAATGACTTTGTTGTTCTGAAATATTAACAATTCAGTCAAACGTGGAGGTGAGAAAATGGAAAACATTTTGCAAAGAACAATGAATAAATATCAAACTGCTATGAACTTGTGGAATCAACAGAAAGATTAGAGGGAATGGACTACTCAAGCCATCAAATTGAATACAAATAGGGAAAAAATATGGATCAGAACAATCAGCAAATGAAAAGCTTGACAAAAAGGAAGACCAGACAAATGGCAAGCAAAAGAAGTGGAAAGAACAGATTAATTGGCCACATCAAGAAAGAAATCAAAGACTGGAGCAAAAAAATAGGACTGACAAATCAGTTGATAAAGGAAGAAAGACACCCCCCCCCAAAAAAAAAAAACAGTCAAATTGACAATTGAAAAGACAGGAAGATACCTTTGATAAAGAGATTGGGACATGGACAGACATCGGGAAGAATTGGCAGTATAAGATTGTACTGGGAGAAATGGTTAGAATGAACAAGAAAGATATAGATGAAGAAAGAGACAAAAATTAGGAATGGGGGAATTAAAATTGATAACTGAAGTACTACAGAGAATAAGGGATGATCAGGGATGGGATGCTACCAGTTTGCCCCAGTTTTGGCAAACTGGTTGTTAATTTTATGGCTCGTTTGGTAAACCGGCAAATCCCATCCCAGCTGGCCCCACCCACCCAGCCCCTCCCAGGATTCCCCATATGGCCCGTTTTGGATCTTACATAAGTGCAGGGAACCTGCATGGAAGCTTGGAGAGGGTGAAAAACAGGCCTCCCCGAGGCACCAGAAGGCTGGAAATGGGCCCATTTCCAGCCTCTAGAAATTTTCTGAAGGCTGGGGAAGCTGTTTTTGCCCTCTTGGAGGCTTGAGAAAAGCCTCTGAAGCCTGGGAAGGGTGAAAAGTGGGCCTTTCAAAAGTTCTGGAAGGCTGGGAATGGGCCTGTTTCCATTTCTGGCCTCCAAAAAGCCTCTGGAGCTTTATGAGGCCCATTTTTTGCCTTCCTGTTAGTTTACTTTATTATCATTGCACCTCATACAATGAAATCAAACACCATTTTCAGTGCACATCATGACCATGAGCATGAAAATAAGCACAAACACACATCCTTCACCCTTCACTGGAAACCCCCGACACCACACCAACACTGCACTATACAGCAGAATTCAAATGAGCTACTGCCCTGTGATAGAAGCTGTTTTTCAGCATATTTGTCTTTGTTTTTATTATTCTGTACCATCTGCCAGATGGTAATAGTTTTAAAAAAGGGTTCCCAGGATGAGATGGATCTTTGAGAATGTTTTGAACTTTCTTAAGGCAGTGGGAGCTATAAAGCTTTTCCAAAGAGGGAAGAGGGCAACCAATTATCTTCTGGTCAATGACATTAGTGTTTTGTTCGGAAAACACACGAGGTAGACCGGGTTCCAACAACAAATACTTTTATTGTTAACAGCTAGTAACGGAACGCCGGCTGAAGCCGGGGCCAGCCCTTTTATACAGGCTGGCTTGCCTGCTTGCAGCCAATGGCAGCTATTTAGATTTGCCGCCTTTTTGGTATCTCTTTGGATTGGTTCCTAGTGAACCAATCCACTTGTCTTTTCCTTAACCAATCAGAATGGTAGATTTGGAGTCATCCACTTTACATACAGAACAAAGTCCTCTGGACTTTCCCATCTGCACTGTGCTTTCCTATCTGCCATTGGTGCAATTGGCAAAGCATACAGAGGTGCAGTATGTTAAAATGCTCTCTAAGGTGCAGCGGTAGAAGGTCACCAACGCAGGCAGCACCATATCAGGGCATGCAAGTACTTCCTAAATGCAAGCCCCCCCCCTTCCCCCCATTTCGCATGTTTAATATGGGCCTTAATTTGGGGGGGAGGGGCTTAATTTGATTTTATGCCAATAAAACATGGTGGGGCTTCCTATTGGTGGAGGCCGTATTGTTGGAGAAACACAGTATATGTCATTGGCAGAATAGAAGGCATACACATAGATATTGCAAGGACCCATTAATCAAACAGATATTTGAAGAAGTAAGTCATTAAAATATTTTCTCTAGCCTTTTGGCTAATATCAAGTGGAAAATATCTAATTAGGATAATGGAGTTCAATAAAATGATATTCCATCATTCTCCATAAGGGAACAAAGTGGAATTTTTTAGTTAACTGTGATCACTTAGCGATTCATTTTATCATGTTCAGATCTTGTCCATTCATGTATAAAACAAGATTAATTCTTCACACAGTAAGGTTATATTCCTGACAAAAATTTAACGACCATAAAGGCTAAAGCCCATGTCACACTGCCCAACGGATGCAAAAAGGACACAATGGACGAGCAAAATGTTCCATCCGTTGTTATCCGCTCTCAAAAGGGGCAAAAATTTGCATAACCGGAGTGGATAACATGGACGCGGGGAGGACGCAGGGCGGATGGAAAGCGGATGCGGAATGGAAGCCCAGCGGATGTAAGCAGATGAGAGCGGATGGTGCATCCGCTAGGCTTCCGGGGGAACTCAGCAAAGCGGACGTGGAACGGATACAGCGGATGCAGAGCGGACGCCGAATGGATGCCTGGTGTTAATTGTGCATGCGGGGGGGATGCATTGCATCAGCCCTGCAGATATAATGGAAGCAGCTCGGAAGCAGGTTGCCATTCAGAGAAAAGACCTGCTGCCGGATGGATTAGCTGCCTTGCCTGCCCTGCCTGCATGTCTGCCTGCAAGCCTTGCTGCCAGCCTTGCTGCCAACCTTGCTGCCAGCCTCCCTGCCAGCCTCCCTGCCAGCCTTGCTGCCAGCCTTGGTTCCTGCCAGCCTCCCTGCCAGCCAACAACCCCACAACCATGCGGAAGCACAGCAAGCCTCAGCCATCTGCTGCCAGCCCTTGCAAGAGGGACAGGGCTACCATCCCGCCCCTTGGCCCTCACTCTGGTTCTGCTGGGGCTTCTGCAGCATGGGCTCGCTCTTCTGGGGCTGGGGCTTCTGCTGCTTCTGCTTCTGGAGGAGCTGATGACAAGCACTCCAGCACCAGCCACCTCCACAGCACCTGCACCCTTCACCCCTGAGACTGAGCGACCAAGAGGAATGCCAGAGACTCATTTTTGTTTTATAGCTTGTTGTTAATAAAGTCTATTTATGATTCACACACTTGCTTCATTTCTTTTTTTTAATAAAGTCTTTAGAAATGGTTTAAGCCTTTGCATGCTTGTGGGATGGGTAATAGCTGTGGGATGGGTTAGGATAGCAGTGGGATAGATAAACCTCCAGTGCAAGCATAGTGGGACTGTATGGTCCACCCTCCCAGGTGCCACATCTATGTCCCTTTATTATCAATAATAATGTAATAATTATCCACACATGTCAACATAAACACAACTCTTTATTAAACGCCCTGTTCATTGTAGGCCAACCAAACATACATGGCTCAATCTCATCCGTGTGATGAGACAGGCTGAAGGAAGCATCCATTAAGCATCTACCATCCTGTCTTGCCACTCCACTGCTCCAGCTGGGGAGTTGCACCAATGTCTCAGGAGGTTGCGCTGCTTCTTTGCTTCATGTGAGGCTCTGTTGGGGCCTTGCACATCCTCAGTGTCGATCAGGTTTTGCCCTTGCCTCCATTCCCCAGGCTCCATGTCCCCATTGCCTTGTTGGAGGTCCACAAGCCTGTTCTGCAAGACTGGATAGTGGGTGTGCATGAGATTGTGCAGGATGCAGCAAGCTTCCATGATCCTCCTCACGGTCTCTGGGCAATGCTGCATGGTGGTGAGAAGTACCTGGAACCTGTTGGCCAGGATGCCAAAGGCGTTCTCCACCACCTGCCTTGCCCTGGACAGCCTGTAGTTGAAGATCCTCTCTTCACGGGTGAGGAGTCTGGAAGTGTAGGGCTTCATGAGGTAGGTTGTGAGGGAGAAGGCGTCATCCCCCACAATGAAGTAGGGCACATCTTGTGTGTCGTTGGGCAGGGGGTCTGGATCTGGGAAGCCCACAATGAGGTTGCCTTCCAGCCCGTCCTTGAGGTGACTGGCGTTGTATACCTGGGCATCTGAAGATGAGCCGTTGCCTGAAGCATCGATGTTCATGAACTTGTAGTCAGCATCAACCATGGCGAAGAGGATGATGCTGAAGAAGCCCTTGGAGTTGAAATAAGTGGACCCCGACTTGGCTGGAACTTTGCAGGCCACGTGCTTGCCATCTATGGCTCCAATGGTGTGTGGGAAGTTCCACTTCTGATACCACTGCTCTGCAACTTTCTTCCATCCTTCTTCAGTGGAGGGGTACTGGAGGAGCTCCTCCTTGTATTCTTCGATGATGGCCTGTACCACTTCTCTGACCACAATGCTGATGGTGTTGGATGGCACCCTCCAGCCATAGTGCATGCTCCTGTAGGTGGTCCCTGAGGTGGCGCAGAGTGAGTCCCACCTTGAGCCCAGGTTCCAGGCTGGGCCGGAAGCTGGTGTTTACCTTGGTCAACCTGGGTGTCAGCTGCTGCACAACTTCGTCAAACATGGCTGGAGGCATCCTCATGAAGTTCTGGAACGCCCGAGTGTCTTTGTTCCTGAGTTCCACCATCAGCTTGCTGTACAGTCCGTCCTCTGCTCTTCTGGTGAACCATCTTCGGACCCAGACTCTTTTTGGCTGCCTCTTTTTCTTCTCGCAGAAGAATTCACAGAGCCTGCAGATGGCTTCGCACTGTTGCAGAACGATGGTGGCTGCCAAAAGGACTTTGTTACAATCCACGGTGGACATGACTGGATGCTGTGGAAGAGGAAGAGCCAGATGAAGGCTGCAGAAGTCTGCACCACTGGGCTGCTGTTCTGAAAGTGAGATCCAGATGAGTTGCTCCCCCTTTTTATAGGAAATATAGGTTTTCCGCTAGGCATCCGCTAGGCATCCGCTAGGCATCCTCTAGGCATCCTCTAGGCATCCTTAATATCCGAGATAGGTCCCCTCTGTGAACATTTTTTCCATTTTAAACGCTTTGTTTTCATGCTGCATCCGCTAGGCATCCGTTCTGCATCCATTCCGTGTCCGTTCTGCTTCCTCCCTGCGTCCGAGCGGATGCGAGTTGCGCGGATGCGTAACGGATGCCTAGCGGATATAGCGGATGCATAATGGATGCGTAGCGGATGCCTAGCGGATGCCTAGCGGATGCAGAACGGACAAACTGGATACATTTTCTGCGCAAAAGTTTTGGGCAGCTCAAAACTTTCGGAGCGGATGAAATGTCAATAAACGGACATTTGGACGGATAGAGAGGAAGTAAAACAGAGGCAGTGAGTACATCGCGTTTTCCAATGGATGGCAAGCTTTTTTGTCCGTTTTACATCCTCTTTGCATCCGTTGGTTCAGTGTGACATGGGCTTTACTTTATAAAATAAATTAAGTGTGTTTTATTGATAGATAAATTGCTTTTATTTATGGCCACAGATCAGCTTAGATATGGTTAAGATTTCATGCAATTTTTTTTTAAATCATCCATTAATAGTCCTGCAAAGTTATAGTGTTAAACTATTGGCAAAACATATTAACAATTTACTATATGCAAATTAGATAAGAACAGAGTTTAGCCATTTTAATACTAAATGTTTGTAGATCACAGGTGTCAAACTTGATCATGTCATGGCCGAGATCATGACATGATGTTTTTTGCCTTTGTGGAGCTGGGATGGGCATAGCTGCATATGATGTATCCAGCCCACAGGCCACCAGTTCGACAAGCCTGTTCTAGATTGTTCTAGATAGATTGATATGCATCTATTATATAATCATGTTTCGTCTTGTAGCAGAGTAGAATTATATGTAAGACAGACAGCAGAACAATACTCTAAATGCCCAACTATCCATTTTCCATTCTGAAATTTGTATACGGCTATATATTAATTCCAAATATTCATCTGAAGGAAGAAAGGGATTTTTCTTATTATTGTGGTATCTTCAGATCACTCCTGGTGACTGCATTAACTAATCCCTGCAGTTTTCTTGGCAAGATTTCAGAAGTGGCTTGTCATTGCCTCCTTCCTAGGATTAAGAATGAATGGTCCAAAGTGACCCAGTTGGCTTTGTAGTGGGTGGGAATAGAACTTAGAATTCCCTGCTATTTCTTACTACTAGAAACAGGCTGTCTTCAGAAAATCTCCTCTTTTCCTCTCACTTTTATCTATCTGTGTATGTATGTATATGTATAAATAAATAATAGTACCACAAATTGTTTTTAATTTGGAGAAATTAAAATTCAGAGGAAGCAGCTGAATAATTTGGAAAGCTACAATACAGTAAAAAAGTGTTGTGCTGTTTGATTTAGGCAGGGGTGGGCTTCAAAAATTTTAGTTCTCTGCCTGGTTGCTGGGTGGGCATGACCATGGTGGGCATGGCCTAGTCATTCTACACCATTGGGGGAGGGGGCATTTTCACTCTCCCAGGCTCCAGAGACTTTTCTCAAAATGGGCCCATTTCTAGCCTTCTGGAGCCTCCAGGAGTCCTTTTTTTGCCTTCCCTTTGCCTCTGGGAGGTCCTGTACTTACCTGGCATCCAAAATGGGCTGTGTGGAGACTCCTGGAGGGGAGGGATGGGGTGGACAAAGCCAGATGAGGTGGAATTTACCAGTTTGCTGAACTGGTCATTAAAACTGGTCATTAAACTGGTCATTAAATTAGCAGCCCACCCCCTGGATCTAGGGACTCTGAATTTCCATACCTGCAGTGTTGGAGAAATTATCTGCAAGAAATAGTCATAGTTTCAATTACTCCCAGACTACCACAAAACTGATTAATTACTTTTTGTTCCTGTTTTTATGAAGCATGCTAAGTTAATAGTTTAGCAAATTATGACAATCAGAAAAAGGAAGGAAGGAAGGATAGTATTTTGCCTTTTGAAGCACTTCTATAAATCTGCAAATACCAAATGAATCACTAATGTTCAATTTATGAAAAGTTAACTGAACGTTGGTGATTCATTTGGTATTTGCAGATTTACAGAAGTTCAAATAGTCATTCCCTATTGTTTTAAACAATTAAATATCCACTTATTTATCAGATATCTTATTTAGTGCATAACATCATGATACATAGGCTATTTGTGCCATATGTATTACACTAAATAACATTTTTAGAAAGAAATCAGACAATCTTATTTTCCGGTGGCAGTATTGCAGGAAAACACTGCCCATAGCCTGGAGTTCAATCAGATTGGGCTCAAGGTTGACTTAGCCTTTCTGTCAAGACTAATTCACTCTTTCAGTGACATTTTTTCTTTGCTCACAGCTTGACAATAACAGAGAGGGAGGGTGAATGGAATACAAGGGTGGGAGAGAAATATAGGAAAACTGCATATGAAACCTGATATTGCCTCTGTGATGATGGGTACCAAAAAAACCACAGACTATGTTCTATATTGCTAATATAACAGGGACATTCACAACCAGTTAATTATCCCACTTTTGTTTAAATCTCTGGAATACTGATCACTTTTATTTTTACTATCTGTTAAATAAACAAAAAAAAATTGTTTTTTCTAAAACCAGCAATTTTTCCCATACTATCCTCACCCATAAATGGTTTTTAATAATCATAATCATAGTTCTTAAGGTATAGCTTTGTATTGTTCATTTTACTGATTGTGCTTTTATTGGTCAATGATTGAAATAATATTTTATCTGTTTGCCAGACAATCTTTCATTTAGTTTCATATTAACTGAGCATTTAATTTGAGCTGTGTTTCCAGTCTAATATTTATTATTAATGATAACTGTATTACAAGGAGTATCAAAATTCTCTACATCCATCACTAATAAAATATTTAATAAAATAATGGCTTATTTGAAAATTAGATTGCTTATTCTAATTTTACTGTTTGCAGAATACATTTATTTATGATCAAAAACATTTGTTCTCTCTTTGCACAAATATACTACATTCATTTAAGTACAACAAAGGAATAGAGAGAAATGCATTATATTTCATTCTTATCTGATTTTAATCGATAGAACCCGGATGACTCTTGTAAAATAGAGGTTTTGTTTTAAAGGACATCTACTCTTGTCTTTAATTTAGACATTTGTAATTAATCTTTTTTTAGCTTTGTACTTGTGAGTCATTAGAGATTATATTTGTGTAATTGGGTGCTATTTAAAATAATCTGCTATGGAAACATGTTCTTCTAAATTTGAAACACACATATTTATGAAAAGTATGGTTGTTTGTTTTTCCCATGTCTATTCATCTTCTGTAATATCTTTCTAGATATTACTGCTTTCAAGAAACCAAATGGTTTACTTGACAGTTTTTCCAAATTTGATTGCTCATTGTGACATTTCTTTACAAAAACATTTGTATTAACAATAATATTTTGAAAGATACTTAATTGCAATTTTTGTGGCACTTTTATAAATATTAAATTGAATTAAATATATTTGTCTATTGTGTGTATAATGTATGCACACACATACAAATAGACATTTTTCACTCAAGTAGAATGAAACAGTAAAATTATAAAACAGCAAAAGGAGAAAATCTTGAAATTAAAATTGGCCCAAAAATGACAGGAAAGTACATAAATCTTTAATTATTGGTGGAATTCAATCTGATATTATTGGAGGCATGATTACACTTGCTGGATTTCAATAGGAGATGCTATCTTTTTGCATTACTGCTAACTGAACAGGGTAAATAATGGTGTTTTTTAAAGAACCTATAGTGTGAGCAGACTTATGTCAAAGATAGCAGTTTCTCAATATGGATTTATATGGATGACCAGATGTTAAAAATCACTTCAAGTGGATGGCCTATATTGACTTTTACTATGTTGCTATTACATTTTTAGAACTAAATAAAAAAAAATTAGATAGAGAAATTTCAAGTAGCTATAATTTGATTGTTTCTTTTTGGTAACAAGTTTGCTAGCTTTTACTCGAGACTGTGAATTTTTTCTCCCTCTTTACTTATGCCAATATAATTTCTATTGAGTTTTTATTTTGACTTGTCAGAGTCCTACAATACTGTTCTTTTGTCACCAAGTTATAATCATTTTAAAATCTGTCTGTACCCTCTCCAGTGAGGACATTATTTTCATCAAATACATTAATATGCTTAAAAAATATTTATAAAATTGCAGACATGTTCTGTAAGAAAAGTTGTATGTATGGATTTATAGAATAAAAACAAGAACAGAACAGAATATATAAATTGACAATTACTTTCAGAGATCATTCCAGTAATCACTTGTAAAACATTTTTGAGATAAAAGAATCTGATAACAGAATATGAAGAAAATAAGTCCAGTGTATTTTTTTGATAATCCATTGCCTAGGCCTTTTAGATGACACATTTTAATGGCCTCCACAGAAATCAATACATCATTGGGACCTAAAGTGTTAGATGCAATGAATTTTATTGCTTGTAGATTGTAAGAACTTGTCACATTAGAAAGGGCTATAAAGAAACAACAAGAGAAAATGATATGTTTGCTTCCTATGTGATAGCCATTTCTTTTGTGGTAGAATCTGGTTAGAATGGTGCTGTCAGAGAATTTAATATTTATAATTGAATAAAACTTAGGGAAAATTGAGGAAAGTTATAATTGTATCATTGTCTTAAAATAGAACAAAAAAATAAAAATACAATATTGAATAAAGCCACATGGACATTGCATAAACCTAAATTGACAAATTGAGCAATCATTAATGTAAATTGGAGCTTTATAGAAACTTATTTTGGCATTTTAAATCACTGAAGAATGTCAGGTCTAATATGCATATGTGAATATGTATGTGTGTAGTATTTGTGTGTGTGATGGTGTTTTTTTTTTTAGAAAAGCAGAAACCGTATTTTCAAAGCAATTCAGTTCCAGGCATGGGGCCCTATCTTTTAATGTGTTCATTTTTGTATGGCCTCAGCTTGAAGAGGGGAAGACTGCTGTTTCTTTTATCTCCTTTTAGCTGCCACTGCAGTGGCAGGAGCCAGCAGCCTTTGGAGCAATAGCGTTTTATCGCTATCAACATGAATGCAATTTGGGATGGAATATGAGGCATTTCTTTGGATCAATAAACCAGGTTCTAATCTTCAGATTACAGCTCAGCTCCAGCCAGACCTACTTACAGAAATGATTCAGCTGCAATTGGACTCATTTTGCCCATGAAGCTTCCTCAATCACAGTCTCATTCATGTCTTTAGATAGGAGTGCCAGTCACATCAGAAAAGCAGGCTTTTTGAAAAACAAATGTAATATATATATCAAAGGCATGTTAGAAATAGCAGATAAAAATATACAGATTCCAGAGGAACCAAAAAAAAAAAAAAAGCAAATCCATGTCTTCTTCTTCAAGATTTAAATAGCAGTTGGCTAATTATGTTTGCATAGCAAAGAAATATCCCCTAATAAATAGCTAATTCTATATTATAACACTACTACTTCTAGTCATTGTTTTCATTCTGTTGCTTTACTTTAAGGATTACCTTCCACATAGATCACAGGACATTTTACTCCCTTTCATTGGGGCAGCAGAGGATATTATTATATTATTAACTTAATGTTATTGGTATGATAATGAACAGTTTGAAAATGATCTTTTAAAGTTCTACAGGTTTTGTATGATCACAACAGTTGTCATTTATTAAAAGAAAGAAATGTGGTAAAAACATGGTCAGCCAGCCAACCAGCCTGACTGACTAATTGACTGACAAATTAATTTTGACTGGGAAATTAACTTTTCTTGTCAGAAGCCAACTGGGAAGATCACAAATCAGGATCATCTAACCATAAGTTGCTGTTACTATCATAGTTGGTTGCCAAGCATCCAAATTGTGTTCAGGTGATTGCAAAAGTGGTGCAACTTAAAGGATTCATCATAATTCAATTTTTCCCAGACTATTGTAACATCAAATCATATTTATTTATTTATTAGCTGGTTGTAGGTCAACAACTATCTCTGTGTGTGTCTCTCTCACACTCTTCAGGATGCTGCAATGATCTAGAAAAAGTTAGGCCATTGGTAATAAATAACAGGGAATGCTCTATTGTGACTATTTGCCTGTCACATTTCTGGAAAGAGCATAGAGGAGGATTTAAAATAGTGTGCAAAATTCACTGCAGAACAAACTGGTTAGAAAGCCTGGGTTATTTCCAAATAGATTTGACAAAAATGTTCTACAAAAAGTATGTATAAAAATAAGCTGGTAAATAGTAGAACAGCTGCACTCTTATTTGCTTTGATTTTCAAAACATCCATCAATTCCTCACTGTCTGCAGGAAACATTCTTGATTCTTTTTGCATCAGGTCAAAGCAGCCACATGTGAGTGTAAATGCTGCTGTTGTAGCTTCTTAAGACACGAAAGAAGAAAGTAAAACACTGCTGCTGCCTCTTAATACTGACAGTTAAATGTGCCAGATTGTCTTTAAGTTAACACTTCAGTCAGATAAATGCTGTGGAGTAACAATTATTCCTTTGGTCTTATTGACATATTGGTTAGATAAGGCTGTTTTCTTTTTCTTGATCAAGGGAATAGGATACACTGATTTAAACATGAAGATCTTCTCTATATCAGTAGCCAAAAATCTGAAATGATTTTTCTCCTTCCCTCCCAAATAGTAAAAAATTCCCTGTTGAATTTTTAACTTTGATTTGTGGCTAAGGAAACTACGAAATTCCAGACCTAGAAAATGAAATTCTAGACCTAGAAAACCTAGAATTATGCTGCCTTCAGTCCGATCTAAATATAGTATATAAAATCATACATTGCAATGTCCTACCTGTCAATGAATACTTCAGCTTCAACCATAACAATATATGAGCAAACAATAGATACAAACTCAAGGTTAATCGCACTAAACCTGATTGCAGGAAATGCAACTTCAGCAACAGAATGGTCAATGTCTGGAATACTCTTACCTGACTCTGTGGTTTCTTCCCCCAAAACTTTAACTTTAGACTGTCTACTTTTCACCTCACCCCTTTCCTAAGAGGTCTGTAGGGGGCGTGCATCAGCGCACCAACGTGGCTACCATCCCTTTCCTATTGTTTCTTTTATTTTTATTTTTCTTATATGTATCCATGTATTGATGTATTCATAATTATGTTTTTACTTATACCTATTATTTTGTAAGCAATTGACAAAAATAAATAAATAAATAAAAAATAAATAAGGAGTAAATGAAGCACAAGTCTGAAGCAACTCAAACATGGGTACAAATGCCCTTTCAGAACTCCATATCTTTAACTTCATTTTATTTTGGTTATTTTTTATTTTTGTTGCAACATGCTTTATCAGCCTGCTCAATCTTGGGTCTTTTATTTTCTCATCTCTCTCTCTCAAAAAAAATGTTATTACAGAATATAAAGTTAATAAGAAGCTGAGGTTTTTTATATTACACTTGCAAAAATAAAATTCAAAATATATGCTTGTCTAACATTTATATGTATATAAAGTATGTGATATAAATTAATATTAGAATTCCTCTTAAGCCCATGTCACACTGAACCAACGGATGCAAAGAGGATGTAAAACGGACAAAAAACCTTAACATCCGTTGGTTAACGCGATGTATCCATTCTATACTCACTGCCTCCGTTTTGCTTCCTCTCTATCCGTCCAACATCCGTTTATGGACGTTTCATCTGCTCCAAAAGTTTTGGGCTGCCTAAAACTTTTGCGCGGAAAATGTATCAAGTTCGTTCTGCATCCGCTACGCATCCGCTAGGCATCCGTTATGCATCCGTTACGCATCCGCTATATCCGCTTGGCGTCCGCTGTGAATCCGCGCAACTCGCATCCGCCTAGACACAGGGAGAAAGCGGAACGGACACGGAACAGATGCAGAACGGATGCAGAACGGATGCAGCAAGGAAACAAAGTGTTTAAAGCGGAAAAAACGTTTGCAGAGGGGACCTATCTCGGATATAGCCCATGTCACACTGGCCAACGGATGCAAAAAGGACACAGCAGACGAGCAAAATGTTCCATCCATTGTTATCCGCTCTCAAAAGGGGCAAAAATTTGCATAACCGGAGTGGATAACACGGACGCGGGGACGACGCAGGGCGGATGGAAAGTGGATGCGGAACGGAAGCCCAGCGGATGGAAGCGAATGGGAGCGGATGGGAGTGGGTGGCACATCCGCAGGGCTTCCGGGGGGCCTCAGCGAAGCGGACGCGGAACGGAAAGAGCGGAAGCAGAGCGGACGTGGAACGGATGAAGCGGATGCAGGGCGGAAGCCTAGCGGATGCACAGCAGAAGCCTAACGGATGCCTGGCATTCACTGCGCATGCGGGGAGGATGCATTGTATCAGCCCCGTGGATATAACGGAAGCAGCTCAGAAGCAGGATGCCATTCAGAGGAAAGACCTGCTGTCGGATGGATTGGCTGCCTTGCCTGCCCTGCCTGCATGTCTGCCTGCCAGCCTTGCTGCTAGCCTTGCTGCCAGCCTCCCTGCCAGCCTTGCTGCCAGCCTCCCTGCCAGCCTTGCTGTCAGCTGGTCTGCCAACCAGCCTTTTTGCCTGCCTTCCTGCCAGCCTTGGTTCATGTCTGCCTGCCAGCCTTCCTGCCAGCCTTGGTTCATGTCTGCCTGCCAGCCTTCCTGCCAGCCTTGGTTCATGTCTGCCTGCCAGCCTTGGTGCCTGCCTGCCAGCCTGCCTGCCAGCCTTGGTGCCAGCCTCCCTGCCAGCCTTTCTGCCATCCTTGGTTCCTGCCAGCCTCCCTGCCAGCCAGCAACCCCACAACCATGCGGAAGCACAGCAAGCCTCAGCTATCTGCTGCCAGCCCTGGCAAGAGGGACAGGGCTACCATCCCGCCCCCTGGCCCTCATTCTGGTTCTGCTGAGGCTTCTGCAGCCCGGGCTCGCTCTTCTGGGGCTGGGGCTTCTGCTGCTTCTGCTTCTGGAGGAGCTGATGACAAGAACTCCAGCATCAGCCACCTCCACAGCACCTGCACCCTTCACCCCTGGGATTGAGCGACCAAGAAGAGTGCCAGAGACTCATTTTTGTTTTATAGCTTGTTGTTAATAAAGTCTATTTATGATTCACACACTTGCTTCATTTCTTTTTTTTAATAAATTTTGGTGGAAACTTTTAGAAATGGTTTAAGCCTTTGCATGCTTGTGGGATGGGTAATAGCTGTGGGATGGGTTAGGATAGCAGTGGGATAGATAAACCTCCAGTGCAAGCATAGTGGGACTGTATGGTCCACCCTCCCAGGTGCCACACCTACGGCCCTTTATTATCAATAATAATGTAATAATTATCCACACATGTCAACATAAACACAACTCTTTATTAAACGCCCTGTTCATTGTAGGCCAATCAAACATACATGGCCCAATCTCATCTGTGTGATGAGACAGGCTGAAGGAAGCATCCATTAAGCATCTACCATCCTGTCTTGCCACTCCCCTGCTCAAGCTGGGGAGTTGCACCATTGTCTCAGGAGGTTGCACTGCTTCTTCGCTTCATTTGAGGCTCTGTTGGGGCCTTGTACATCCTCAGTGTCGATCAGGTTTCGCCCTTGCCTCCATTCCCCAGGCTCCATGATCCCATTGACTTGTTGGAGGTCCACAAGCCTGTTCTGCAAGACTGGGTAGCGGGTGCGCATGAGATTGTGCAGGATGCAGCAAGCTTCCATGATCCTCCTCACGGTCTCTTGGCAATGCTGCATGGTGGTGAGAAGTACAAGGCTGCTGTTTGTCTTGGTCAACCTGGGTGTCAGCCACTGCATAACTTCGTCAAACATGGCTGGCGGCATCCTCATGAAGTTCTGGAACGCCTGAGTGTCTTCGCTCCTGAGCTCCACCATCAGCTTGTTGTACAGTCTGTCCTCCGCTCTACTGGCGAACCATCTTTGGACCCAGACTCTTTTTGGGTGGCTCCTTTTCTTCTCGCAGTAGTGTTCACAGAGCTTGCAGATGGCTTCGCACTGTTGCAGAACGATGGTGGCTGCTGAAAGGACTTTGTTACAATCCACAGTGGACATGACTGGATGCTGTGGAAGAGGCAGAGGCAGATGAAGGCTGCAGAGGTCTGCACCGCTGGGCTACTGTTCTGAAAGTGCGATGCAGGCAAACTGCTCCCCCTTTTTATAGGCAGTATAGGTTTTCCATTAGGCATCCTCTAGGCATCCTGTAGACATCCTTAATATCCGAGATAGGTCCCCTCTGCGAACGTTTTTTCTGTTTTAAACGCTTTGTTTCCGTTCTGCATCCGTTCTGCGTCCGTTCCGCTTCTTCCCCGCGTCTGTTTACCACTGGAGCGGATGGAGTTGCGCGGATGCGGAACGGATGCCTAGCGGATATAGCAGATATGTAACAAATGCGTAACAGATGCTTAGCGGATGCGTAGCGGATGCGTAGCGGATGCAGAACGGACAAGCTGGATACATTTTCCGCGCAAAAGTTTTAGGCAGCCCAAAATGTTTGGAGTGGATGAAACGTCCATAAACGGATGCTGGATGGATAGAGAGGAAGCAAAACGGAGGCAGTGAGTACAGAATGTATACATCGCGTTAACCAATGGATGGCAAGCTTTTTTGTCCGTTTTACATCCACTTTGCATCCGTTGGTTCAGTGTGACATGGGCTTATTAAGGATGTCTAGAGGATGCCTAGAGGATGCCTAGAGGATGCAAAGGGACACCTATACTGCCTATAAAAAGGGGGAGCAACTCATCTGCATCTCATTTTCAGACCAGCAGCCCAGTGGTGCAGACCTCTGCAGCCTTCATCTGACTCTTGCTCTTCCACAGCATCCAGTCATGTCCACCGTGGATCGTACCACAGTCCTTTTGGCAGCCACCATCCTTCTGCAACAGTACGAAGCCATCTACAGGCTCTGTGAACTCTACTATGGGAAGAAAAAGAGGTGGCCAAGAAACGTCTGGGTCCGAAAATGGATCGGGAGAAGAGCAGAGTACGGGCTGTACAACAAGCTGATGGTGGAGCTCAGGAACAAAGACACTCGGGCGTTCCAGAACTTCATGAGGATGCCTCCAGCCATGTTTGATGAAGTTGTGTAGCGGCTGACACCCAGGTTGACCAAGGCAAACACCAACTTCCGTCCCAGCCTGGAACCTGGGCTGAAGGTGGCACTCACTCTGCACCACCTGGCCTCAGGGACCACCTACAAAAGCATGCAGTATGGCTGGAGGGTGCCACATAACACCATCAGCATTCTGGTCAGAGAAGTGGTGCAGGCCATCATCAAAGAATACAAGGAGGAGCTCCTCCAGTGCCCCTCCACTGAAGAAGGATGGAAGAAATTTGCAGAGCAGTGGTATCAGAGGTAGAACTTCCCACACACTGTTGGAGCCATCGATGGCAAGCACGTGGCCTGCAAAGCTCCAGCCAAGTCAGGGTCCACTTATTTCAACTATAAGGGCTTCTTCGGCATCATCCTCTTCGCCATGGTCGATGCTGACTACAAATTCATGTACATCGATGCTTCAGGCAACGGCTCATGTTCAGATGCCCAGGTATACAGCGCCAGTCACTTTAAGGAGGGGCTGGAAGGCAACCTCATCGTGGGCTTCCCAGATCCAGACCCCCTGCCCAACGACACGCAAGATGTGCCCTACTTCATCGTGGGGGATGACGCCTTCTCCCTCAGAACCTACCTCATGAAGCCATACACTTCCAGACTCCTGACCCGTGAAGAGAGGATCTTCAACTACAGGCTGTCCAGGGCAAGGCGGGTGGTGGAGAATGCCTTTGGCATCCTGGCCAACAGGTTCCAGGTACTTCTCACCATCATGCAGCATCGCCCAGAGACCGTGAGGAGGATCATGGAAGCTTGCTGCATCCTGCACAATCTCATGCGCACCTGCTACCCAGTCTTGCAGAACAGGCTTGTGGACCTCCAACAAGGCAATGGGGACATGGAGCCTGGGGAATGGAGGCAAGGGCGAAACCTGATCGACACTGAGGATGTGCAAGGGCCCAACAGAGCCTCACATGAGGCGAAGAAGCAGCGCAACCTCCTGAAACACTGGTGCAACTCCCCAGCTGGAGCGGTGGAGTGGCAAGACAGGATGGTAGATGCTTAATGGATGCTTCCTTCAGCCTATCTCATCACACGGATGAGATTGGGCCATGTATGTTTGGTTGGCCTACAATGAACAGGGCATTTAATAAAGAGTTGTGTTTATGTTGACATGTGTGGATCAATGCTTACATTGTAATTGATAATGAAGGGCCATAGGGGTGGCACCTGGGAGGGTGGACCATACAGTCCCACTATGCTTGCACTGGAGGTTTATCTATCCCACAGCTATTACCCATCCCAAAGGTATCCCTGCTCATTCCACAGGTATCCCTGCCCACCCCACTGCTATCTTAACCCATCCCACAAGCTTGCAAAGGCTTAAGCCAATTCTAAAAGTTTCCACCAAGACTTTATTAAAAAAAAAGAAATGAAGCAAGTATGTGAATCAAAGATAAACTTTATTGAACAACAAGCTGTAAAAAAAAAATGACCCAAGTCAAGTGTCCAAATAAAGTCCACAGGTAGCCAGCTAGCCGGTCTCTGGCACTCTTCTTGGTCACTCGGAGGTGTGCCCAGTCTCAGGGGTGAAGGGTCCAGGTGCTGTGGTGGTGGGTGGTGCTGGAGTGCCTGGCCTTGAGAGGACAATAGGGGACGGTGTGTTGAGAAAGGTCTCGGACAGCTGGCTCAGCCCCGTGATGCTGAGAGGTCCTTCCTCCATGCCATGGGGTGTCAGCCCCAGTACTGATGACAGATGTACTGAGGCCGGGCTTGGCTGTGGGGTGGAGGAAGGAGTAGTGTAGTGGGGATGTCTGCTCTGCAGGTGGGTGAGGACTGGTGTGGGTGGCATCGCTGTCATCGGTGGCATCATTGGCGTGGGTGGCATCGGTGGCATCAGTGAAACAGGTGGCAACGGTGTTGCCCGATGAGTCTGTGCCTGGACTGGGAAGGGCTGCTGACTGTGCTGCTGAACCTCCTGGTAGCCGTAGCCCTGGTCGGTGAGGGGCTGTGGGAAGCCTTGGAATGGGAGGGATATCACCTGGGGTGGAGGAACAGGCCTGGACTGGGTGGGAGCAGGTTCCTCTGGGTCTGGAGGGTTGTGAAGCAGCTTGGTGATCCGGTCCTTCACCTGCTAGTACTGTGGATCCGCCATTTCCTTGAGGGTCTGGTTGACATAGGTGAGGAAGGGCTTGCAGTTGGAGGATGAGGAGTCGGTGTTGACCACCTGAGAGAGATCTATGCTGGTGTGGATGGTGTCCCTGATCTCCAGCAGGACATTGTGGCTCTGCCCCTCCAGGTGTCCGGCTCTCTGCCTTTCTGCGGAGGCGGAGCTGGGGGGGGTGGATGCGGCTAGGAGTGTGGTGGGCTCAATGTCTCCTTTCTCCCACTGCACCAGGGAGTCCTCCATGCACTCCACCACGCTTACCACACTTGTCCGCGGGTTCTCTGCCGTGGCACGCTCCACAGAAACCTGCCTGGAGACAGGGACTGACTCTCTGCCAGAAGAGGACTGGGTGGCAGCAGGCTGCCAGAGATAGGGGGTCGTGAGAGGGGCTGCTGGTGCTCCTTGGTGGTGGACCTCACCCTCCAGGAAGCTGCACCTGGCCATGACGTAGGTCTCTCTGTCTGTCAGATTAACCGTGGCCTGGCCAGATTTCTTCAGGTGCAGCTTCCCGTACCAGGTGTGCATGTGCTTCCACCAGCTGAGAAGCATCTCCGAAGTGTAACCCATACTCTCCGCCCTCTCTCTCCAAGCAGGCTGCTTCCGCTTGGTGCCCCTGTACAGCCGGTGTCCCTTCCGCCACAGATAATTGTTCTCTCTCAGCCACTCCACACCTCATCCTTGTGCGTCTCCACAATGTAGTATTGCCTCCTCTCCCGTTGTCACATACGCCTTTTCCTCCCTTTGGCAGGACCAGATGGGCCCTCATCAGAGGGGCTCCCAGGAAGTAGGGCCTGCTCCTCCACACCACCAGCAGCAGCAGCAGCACCAGCAGAATCATCATCATCATCATCCTCACCAGCAGGATCATAATCAGCATCATCATCCTCACCAGCAGGATCATAATCAGCATCATCATCATCATCAGCAGCAGCAGTAGGAACAGCAGGACCAGGATCAGCAGCAGTAGAGTAAGCACCAGCAGGGCCAGCAAGTCCAGGATCACGAGCAGGACTAGGAGCATGAGCAGGACCAGGAGCACGAGCAGGACCAGGAGCACGAGCAGGATGAGCAGGACGAGCAAGACCAGGAGCACGAGCAGGACAAGCAAGTCCAGGAGCACGAGCAGGACAAGCAGGACCAGCAGGACCAGGAGCAGCTTCAACAGAGTAAGCACCAGCAGAAGCCCCAGCACCAGCAGAAGCACCACTGCCAGGAGCAGCTTCAGCAGAAGCCCCAGCACCAGCAGAGTCAGGGGCAGGTGGCCGGAGGTTGGCCCTGTCCCTCTTGCCAGGGATGGCGGCAGGTTGCTGAGGCTTTCACTTCCTCCCCATGGTTGTGGGGTTGCTGGCTGGCAGGGAGGCTGGCAGGCACCAAGGCTGGCAGGAAGGCTGGCAAGAAGCCTGGCAGGAAGGCTGGCAGAAAGCCTGGCAGGAAGGCAGGCACCAAGGCTGGCTGGAAGGCACGCTGGCAGGGCAGGCAAGGAACTCGAAATGTCCAGCAGCAGGTCTTTCCTCGGAATGCTGGCCACGTGCGAGCTGCTTCCTTTTATATCCGGGGGGCTTACGTAATACTTCCCCCCCACATGCGCAATTAATGCTCAACATCCGTTCCGCTTCCGCTGTGCATCTGCTAGGCTTCCGCTGTGCATCCGCTTTATCCGCTAGGCTTCCGCTCTGCATCCGCTTCATCCGTTCAGCGTCCGTTTTGCATCCACTGTACCCGTTCCGCGTCCGCTTTGCTGAGACCCCCCCGGAAGCCCTGCGGTTGCGCCATCCGCTCCCATCCGCTTCCATCTGCTGTGCTTCCGTTCCGCATCCGCTTTGCATCCGCCCTGCGTCCTCCCTGCATCCGTGTTATCCGCTCCGGTTATGCAAATTTTTGCCCCTTTTGAGAGCAGATAACAACGGATGGAACATTTTGCTCATCCGTTGTGTCCGTTTTGTGTCCGTTGGCCAGTGTGACATGCGCTTTAAGAGTAACATAAAGATGGGCAGCTATATAAATTTCATAAATGAATAAAATATATATTAAAATATGATGTAATGGCCAATTTAAATTACATTCAACTTTCAACAAAACCCTAGCTTGCCTGCGAAAAATAAATAAAATGTCTCAACATACAAAACTACTGCTCCAATTCCTTATAGCTACATGTACCAAACTGTCTTAACTTCAAGATCTGGATTAGCAGCTTCATTTTATACCTTTCTTGAACTATATTATAATAATATTGAATTAAATATGACCAACTATATAGAAGAATTTTAATTAGATATAATTTGATGGTTAAAACGTACTATAAGTTTTTGTTGAAAGACAAATTCAGGGAGGTTAATTACCTCCCTGAAGAAAATATCTATTTATCCGATTTATATTCTGGCTTCCCCCCAAGAACTGCGCTCAACAAAACCGCTAAAACTAATAAAAATAAAAAGAACACAAAATTTTAATTAATTGTAGATAAACCAGTTAAAATAATTGGGATAGTGGTAGGTGCTGCTCAATAGTTGGCTGGGTCAGTTTATTTCAGTCTTAGACCAGTACAAGAAGTATGCCATGCTTTATTTATTCATTTATTTTTTCATCCTTTTATTTTCAGTAATGCTGCTTCTTCTTGCTGGGAGATCCTTATAAGGTCTAGCAGCCAGCACTAGATTATTTAGCCATGACAAACTCATACTGTCTGAGATGCACCATGAGGAGGCTAGTCTACATTGCACTTCTCTATGCATAATCTATACTTATAAATATAAAGAAATCAGTAAATAAACTCTGATAAAAAAGTTAAATGCATCTAAAAAACAGCCTGAGTACCATGAATGTGTAAATTATATAAAATAATAATACTGTGATAATATTTAAAATAATAATATTGTTATAATATTTAAAATTAAATTTTTTTTTTATAAAATTACATAAAATTTGATAATGCATAAACGGGTAGGTTTTTAATTTTTCTGAGCAGCCGAAATCCTTTTTATGTGAATTTTGTTTTTTTTTTTAATTTGTAGGCTGCTCAGAGTCTAATTATCCAAAATTGGATGGCCTCTAAATGTAAACAAATTGAAGCCCATTTCAGATAAGTGCTATATATCTGCTTCAACAAGATTTCAACTTACTTGTAGAATGCAGTAGAGAAGCAGTTAGTCTGACTTCCTTTGGTAGCACTATAAACCTTGGGAACAGATATTCAAAAGATCCTTTTCCACATCTCCACCAGATATGATTCTGACAATATCAAGATTGAGAATGGTTCATTCTCTGAAGATCTTTGAGTCATTTCCTAGGTTATATTTCAAATATTCTTATACTAAGTTTTTAAATGTTTCATAAATCATAACAAATATTTAGAATTTTTCTACAAGCTGGTAACTAGTTGAATTATTTGAATGAATGGATTGAGTGATTATATGAGAAATCAATATAATAATGTAGAATATAGTGGACTTCCCAAATTTTAGAAATACTTTGATACATATCATTCTGTTTCTGTCTTGAATACTATAATTTACTAAATAAACATATATGCTCTAGAAATAAAAAAATAAAATGACAAACCTTTAAGTTACTCAAATAATATCTGAAATTAACAACATATGAGGCAATCAAGTAATCGCTAGATAATAGTGAAATTAGTTAAATAATATTTGAGTTTGATAGCATATAAGACAAACAAATAATCACTTGGTATATTCAGTAGTTAGCAATTTTACAGACATCTGAAGAAGTTAGCAGTTAATACTCCTTGTATTAAATTCTACTTACAGAAAATTTAATATATGGAGGCAATGAAAGGCAAAAGGTAAATTCAAAGAAAAGTGGGGGAAATGGGACTTTGGGAAGTGATTCATTTAATGGTGTATATATCTAGTTCAGCTGTAGAAGCATAACCAGAGGAATAAAATAAAATAAATAAATTAAATACAAATCGGCTTTATCAGAACAAAAAAATGTATGATATTTACAGATGTAACATTTTACATGATAATACAGCATTAGGAATGGTAAGACAGGAAAAAAGAGGCAGAAAGATGAACTTTTCAGGCAGTACTAGGCTACTTTGGTGTGCTGAAAATTTGTTTTGCTTCTTTCGAATAAAAAGAGAGAAATAAAGAAAAGGAAAGATAAGAAAGAAAAAATAATGTCTTAAAAGCAGAACATTTTTCTTTTTACTATATCCTTTATGTTTAAGGATAATAATATCTTTGAGAAAGTTAGTTAAAAGAAATAAAAATGGAATTCTCACTTCAAATTGGAAAATCATCAATAAGGTATCAGGCATCTATCTATCTATCTATCTATCTATCTATCTATCTATCTATCTATTCTGTATAAAGAATAGTAGACTCCTAATACAGGATTCTGATTGGCTAAAAAACCTGAATGGGGATTGGTTCAATAGGAACCAATCCACAAAGCTGCTCAAAGGTGGCAAAACTAAATACCTGTCATTGGCTACAAGCAGGCAGGCGAAACCCTATATAAAGGCTGCCGCGGCTTGAGCCAATGTTCCATTTCTCAACTGTTGTTAACTAATAAAAACTTTGTTGTTGGAATCCGGTCTACCTCGCGTTTTTCCAGACGGAACACTGGCGACGAGGATGGGATCGTCCTAAACGTGAGACTGAGCACGCGGCAACCAATAAAACCAGACTGAAGACAATGGCTGGAAATAACGTGCTGCCCGCACCCTTCAATCCCAATGAAGAGGATTGGGAATCCTATGTAAACCGTTTCCAGATGTATTTGGAAAGTAACGAGATGGACGAGATCTCAGACCAGCGTAAGAGAGCTGTTTTCTTGACACATTGCGGGCCCAAAATCTTCAAAATGGCCAAGGCTTTGGTGAAGCCCCGAGATGTGAAACAATTGACTTGGCCAGAACTCCAAAGAATGCTAAAGGCTCACTATGCACCGGTGGTGTCAAACCTTATCAAGTGGCACGAAATTTACCTAAGAGACCAGAAAGAAGGTGAGACCATCGCTGATTTTGTGGCAGCCCTCCGACAAAGAGGGGGAGCGTGCGAGTTTCTGAATTTAGATGAAGCGATGCAGGATCAAGTAATACTGGGTTTAAGAGACTCTAATTTACAGAGCAAGCTGCTAAATAAACCCAACATAACCATAGCCGAAGCCATCGCAAAAGCCACAGCCACTGAAGCCGCGAAAAAATCGGTGGTTAAAATGAAACAGATGAACGTGAACAACGATGAAACGAGCCTGACCAGAGGGAAGAAACAATTTCCCACCACCACTCACCACGAAGATTTTGCCGAGACGTCAGAATCCGGGGAGGAAGACGATGAAGTCCACCACCTATACACCAACAAGAAAGGGCGCGAAAAAATAAATTGGCGGGAATACGCTGCCTGCGGAGGAAACCATCCTCGAACTGATTGAAGATTCCTCGATGCCATTTGCAGAGCTTGCAAGAAAAGGGGGCATATCGAGAAAGTCTGCAGGAATAAAAAAAATTACAGCCCAAACAAACGCAGCAACTCCCCCGCACAAGCTGAGCCAAAACAAACTGAGAGAAAGTGGCAGCGGAACAAGCGAGCCACTAACCGAGAGAAAACACATCAGACTTTCACTATCGCAAGCGCTCAGACGGAAAGCGGGAAGAAAGTAAAAATAATCGTAAAAATTGAAGGCAATCCCTGCGAAATGGAGGTAGACTATGGGTCTTTCCTATCAATGGTGTCATGGGACACCATCAAACAACTGGCCCCAGATATCAAACTCAAAGAACTCCAGAGACAAAAATTAATCCTCAAGTACTACCAAGGAAACCGAATTCCTGTCGTAGGCCTAGGACATTTCCGAGTCGCCTACAAACAACATGTCAAAGTACTACCATTGACAATAGTCGACCGAGATTGACCAAGCCTCCCGGGCATCAAATGGTTCACACCATTGGGCATTGGGATGACCGGAGTAGACCGGGTGGCCGCAACTGACTGGGAAGAAAACCTGATCCAAGAGTTCCAGGATGTTTTCGATGGCTCCCTAGGCAGGTATCGGGGAACCCCAATTTCCTTTAGTCTAGACCCCCAGGTAGCCCCTAGAAGACTAAAGGCCAGATGAGTTCCTTTTGCTCTGAAAGCAAAAATAGAGGAACAACTACATAAATTAATAGACCAAGGGGTTTTAGAACCTGTTGACCATGCTAAATGGGAAACGCCAATCGTAACACCAATTAAACCAGACAGGTCGGTTTGAATCTGTGGTGACTACAAGGCTACCCTGAACCACGCATTGCAACAAAGCGCATACCCGGTGCCAGTCGTACAACACTTATTACATTCTCTTGAGGGAGGAAAAGTTTTCTCTAAACTAGATCTAGCGCAAGCTTACCAACAGCTCCCAGTAGACCCCTTAATGGCTGAAGCACAAACAATAGTGACCCACAAAGGGGCATTCAAATGAAACAGACTCCAATTTGGAGTGAGTGTAACCCCAGGCGTTTTCCAGAGCCTCATGGAACGCCTATTGAATGGTATAAAAGGGGTCGTACCATACTTTGACGACGTCCTAATTTTGGCCAAAGATGCGACTCAACTAAAAAAAAGACTAAAAGATGTACTAACTAAATTCAGAGAATCTGGCCTACAAGTAAAAAAAGAAAAATGCTGTTTAATGACTGATCGCTTCGAATTCCTGGGCTACTTAATAGACGGAGAGGGTATATACCCTACTGACAAAAAATTCAAAGCTATTAAAGACGCACCAGAACCAAGGAACAAAACTGAGCTGCAGGCATTTTTGGGACTAATAAATTTTTATAGTAACACACTTCCATTGACGGTGACCTGCGACGCCTCACCATTTGGAGTCGGTGCCACCCTGAGCCACCAATTGCCAGATGGGAGAGAGGCACCCATCGCCTACTATTCAAAGACTCTGTCTAAAACCGAACGTAATTATAGTCAATTGGACAGAGAAGCCCTGGCAATTGTCGCCGGAGTGAAACGCTTCCACGAATATCTATATGGAAGAACATTTTTGATAGTAACGGACCATAAACCGCTACTGGGAATTTTGGCGGGAAACAAGCCAACACCGAACATTTTGTCCCCGCGAATGACTAGATGGTCAGAATTCCTAGCAGCCTACTCTTATACTCTGACACATCGCCCCGGGAAACAAATTTCCCATGCAGATGCGTTGAGCAGAGCACCATTACCGATTATAGAGGAAGACCCAGCACCGACGATGACCACCTTGCAGATAGAAACATGCCCCGATCTACCAATATCTGCAAATAATGTCGCCAGAGCCACCGCAAGGGACCCATTGACTGCCTGTGTACTGAACTGGGTAGGTAAAGGCTGGCCGGAAAATAAAAAAAACTGAGAACTTTAAACGTTTCCGGACCAGACAAACCAAACTCTCGATTCAAAAAGGTTGTTTGTTGTGGGATGATCGGGTAGTTGTCCCTTCCAAATTACAAACTAAGGTACTGGGTATGCTTCAGGAAGGCCACCCTGGAATTGTTAAAATGAAAAGCCTTGCCAGAAGCTATGTCTGGTGGCTGGGTATAGATAGGGACATCGAATACTGGGTAAATTCTTGCAATAAATGCCAAAGAACCAGGCCTTCCCCACCACAAGCACCCATAAAGGACTGGGAAACCCCATGAGGCCCCTGGTCACGAATCCACATTGACTTTGCGGGTCCTACTAAGGGACTTTCCTTCCTAATTGTTGTAGATGCATACTCAAATTGGCTGGAGGTTAAAATTATGCCATCTACGACAACTAAAACCGTTATTAAACAACTTGACAAACTCTTCGCAACCCATGGCCTGTCAGACGTCCTAGTGTCCGACAACGGGCCACAATTAACGAGTATCCAATTCGAACAATACCTAGCCTCCCTAGGTATAAGACATGCCCTAACCGCGCCAGCCCACCCGGCTGCAAACGGTAGGGCAGAGAGAACGGTCAGATTTACCAAAGAAGGGTTAGAAAAAATGGACATTGGGGATGTCCAAGATAAAATAAATCACCTCCTCACCCTCCAGCATATCACACCCAGTACTATAACAAACAAAAGCCCGGCGGAACTACTGATGGGAAGAAAACTTAGGTCGCAATTAGACAGACTGCACCCAAACTATACACCAGAAAACCCCCCTGACTCCTCCACCCGTTTCAGGACATTTGAAATAGGCAAACTAGTCTATGCAAAAAATTTTACTGGGGACCCATTATGGCTTCCAGGAACAATTACACAAATTACAGGCCCCCAGTCCTACCGACTAACCGTAGATGACGGCAGGGAATGGAAGCGGCATATAGACCAGCTTCGGTCCCGAAACATAGAAAGAAGTACAAACACACAACCACAAATAATAAAAAACAACGGAAATCAAACCGAAAAGGGGGGGGAAATACGAGAAAATAATAAAGAACCATTTAAATTAAACACAGAATACAATAACAAACAAAAAGAGCAAAAAAGAGACTTACAGTTAGAAGAAAATTGCGAGAAGAGTCCACTCGAAGGGGCCAGCCAGGCCAGCTCGACCTGCCCGGAGAAAGCAGGAGGGAGCGGCAAAATCGCCGGCCTAAGAAACTCAGGCGGCAGTAAAATGGCTGACTCACCCTTCCAGGCGGTTCCATGGAGAAGGACCAGAGAGACAGCAACCCCATCCGAACCGGTCGAAGTCTTCAGCAGAAATGAACCGCACAAGTCCAGTCGAGTCAAAAGAAGCCCCACCTACCTGCGCGACTACATCACCACGTAGGACTAAACCAAGAGGGGAGGAGTGTTCTGTATAAAGAATAGCAGACTCCTAATACAGGATTCTGATTGGCTAAAAAACCTGAATGGGGATTGGTTCAATAGGAACCAATCCACGAAGCTGCTCAAAGGCGGCAAAACTAAATACCTGTCATTGGCTACAAGCAGGCAGGCGAAACCCTATATAAAGGCTGCCACGGCTTGAGCCAATGTTCTGTTTCTCAACTGTTGTTAACTAATAAAACTTTGTCGTTGGAACCCGGTCTACCTCGCGTTTTTCCGGATGGAACACTATCTATCTATCTATCTTCTATTCTTTGTTGTAGTGCCTGCATAATGGAATAGTATCTCACCACCACCTCCATAATTGCATGGTCCATTTGCCTTTCTAGAATGGATGAGACTTTCAGGCATTAAGGCCAAGACATTAAACCATTCCAATTGGCAGATTTGTTTCTTCATTGTATGTTATCTGACAATGAAATATCATTTTTAGACTCCAGGCATATTATTAATAGTAGTGCTATTATTAGTGTGGTATTAATATTAAGTATTTGGGATGTTTATTTGGTATGTTACTTGAGAAAGGGGATTAATGCTCTCTGCACTATCCAGAATCATTGCTGTAAGATGGTGCTCTCTCTCTCTCTCTCTCTCTCTCTCTCTCTCTCTCTCTCTGTGTGTGTGTGTGTGTGTGATGCAATGGGAAAACTGCAACAAAGAAAGTAGAGTGACCCAAGGATTAGAAGCTTTTTTTTGCATAGGATGAAATTGAACGTACTGCCTCAGTTCCTAATTCTTTAACATAGCCTGTGTTGAAATAAATGTATTAAATGTAAAGGAAGATTTTTTAAGGCTTGACAGATTCAATTTTCTTACCAGTGATATAGATTGATTTTGGTGTCATGTAGTAAATGTAAAGCCTGTCTTCATTAATGATGTATCAACCATATACTAGTTGGTTGTTACTGGACATCACTGAAAAATAACACTGAGAATACCACAAATATAATAGAAAATATTATATGAAGACTATATTTATGGTAAAAGCTTAATAAAAATAACATTAATTAAAAAGGCATACTCTAGAAGATAAATTCAGCTATTGGTTTTCTCCCTTGTCCTGATCAGAGGATGCAGATATTTGCTTGTTTGCTTATTTGCTTATATGCTTAATGACAATGGATTTGCTAGACATAACTCAGAGAATATCCTTTCTTTACATATCCCATTATCTTGCTAAGATCTTTTAATCTGCTATGCAAAATGGAGAGGGAAAAGGGATTTGAGCAATGTTAGATCATCTTTCTCTCTGGCAGGTAGCCCAGAAAAGGATTCTAGGCTGAATCCCAGGACAGTTGCTGCTGGTGAGCACACAACTAGATGGAGTAAGGCTCTTAATCAGTATCAAATGCCATGCTAAGAGTAAATAGACCATATGTTTTTAAAGCATGCTAAGTGTTGTGTATAGAAATTAGAAGACTCCAAATAACTAAAACTGATTGGCCAAACAGGCCGCTCTCGGATTGGTCAATTAAGCACCATTTTGATTGGCTCGCCTGACAGTGGGAATTCTTAAAGAGCTATCATTGGCTGCAAGCCATAAGCAGCCGCTATAAGAAGGGCTGCCGCAGCTTCAGTAAATGTTCCACTACAAGTCACTATACTGTTAAAATAAAGAGCTGTTTGTGGGAATACCGGTCTCGCGCACCTTATTATCCAAACAGAACACTAGTGACAAGGATGGGATCATCCTAGAAGAGCGAGACTGAAGCACGCGGCAACAAGAACCGAGCAACCAAGATGGCCAGTAACAATGAGCCGCCTGCACCCTTCAACCCAGCCAAAGAAGATTGGGAGTCATACATTGACCGCTTTCTGATGTTCTTAAAAAGCAATGAGCTACAAAAAATAGCTGACCAGAGGAAGAGAGCTGTATTCCTCATGCATTGTGGCCCTGCTGTTTTCAAAATGGCCAAGGCGTTAGCTAAACCACGGGACATAAAACATAGTATGGCCAGAATTAAACCGAATGCTACAAGCCCATTACGCGTCTGTGGTCTCCAATCTGATCAAAAGGCACGAATTTTATAAGCGAGACCAATGAGAAGATGAGAGCATCAGAGATTTCTTAGCAGCCCTAAGAAATATCGGAGGAGCCTGCAAATTTCAGAACATGGATGAAGCCATGAGAGACCGTGTGGTCCTGGGATTGAAAGACACTATGCTCCGAAGCAAGCTGCTAAACAGACCAAATATCACAGTGGCTGAGGCCATTGCAGAAGCCACCACCGCTGAAGCAGCCAAGAAATCCGCAGCCACCATGCACCAGATGAACTCAACAAATCCAGAACCACTGAACCAACCCCGAGAAAAGAAGGTGGAAGGAAACCAAAAACATCCCACAGCGACTGCCCACCATGAAGACCTCGACTCCCCGAGCAACACCGATGATGACAATGAAGACATACATAGACTTCAGTCGGAAAGAAAATGGTGGGAAGAAAGAGGAAGGAGGCGAGAATTCCAGTGTGCTGGGTGCGGAGGGGATCACCCATGCTCCAAATGCAGATTCCTGGATGCCATTTGCAGATTTTGTGAGAAACGGGGGCACATTGCTGAAACAAAAAGAGCTATAGTCCAAAAAGACGCGGCAGCACCCCCCCCCCCAGAAACAGAAAGAGACAAGCCAGAAGCCGATGGAGCTGAGAGAACAGAAACCGGTGAATGAACGACAGAGAAGAAACACATCAAGCAATAATCATCGGAAATGCCAGGGCAGCAAATGCAAAAAAGGTCCGAATAAATGTGAAAATTGAAGGAAAGCCCTGTGAGATGGAAGTAGACTCCGGATCATACCTGTCAATGGTATCATGGAGCATTATCAGAAACCTGATACCAGACTTCAAGCAAAAAGAACTGGAACAGCAAAAGTTAATAGTTAAAGATTACCAGGGAAACCGAATCCCGGTTGTGGGTCTTAGATATTTCCTAATAGAATTTAAAATCATGCTGAAGTACTTCCTCTGACAATCGTCGACCATGATTGCCCTAGCCTGCTGGGAATCGAATGGCTCGTGCCCCTGGGAATCGGAGTGACTGGGATCAACAGCATCGCTGAGACCAATTGGGAGGACAGCCTGTTGGAAGAGTTCCAGGAGGTATTTGACGGGACCCTAGGCAAGTACAAGGGGACCCCAATAACATTCAGCCTAGACCCTAAGATAGCTCCCATCAGGCTCAAAGCCAGATGGTTCCCTTTGCTTTAAAACCAAAAATAGATCAGCAAACTCATTGCACAAGGGGTGTAAGAGCCAATCAACCATGCCAGGTGGGAAACTCCCATCGTGACTCCTGTCAAACCAGATGGGTCAGTGTGCATCTGTGGTGACTATAAAGCCACCCTAAATCATGCACTTCAGCAAAGCGCATATCCTGTTCCGGTAGTTCAACACCTGTTGCATTCTTTAGGGGGAGGAAAAATTTTCATGAAGCTTGATCTCATGTAAGCATATCAACAGCTGCCAGTTGACCCCAAAACTGCAGAGGCACAGACTATAGTCATGCACATAGGGGCATTCAAATCCAATAGACTTCAATTTGGTCTTAGTGTTGCCCCAGGCATTTTCCAAAGCCTCATGGAGCACCTTCTAAATGGACTAAAAGGGGTCATTCCCTATTTTGATGATGCACTAGTATCAGCAAAAAATAAACACCAATTAGAAAATAGACTGAGAGAAGTCTTGCGAAGATTCAGGGAAGCAGGACTCAAGATCAAAAGAGAAAAATGTAAACTAGCCACCAATCAAGTCGAATTCTTATGCTACCTTATAGATGAGCAAGGGATACACCCCACTGAAAAGAAAATAAAAGTGATTAAAGATGCACCCAGGCCTAAGAACAAAGCAGACTTACAGGCGCTCTTAGGTCTCATTAACTTCTACAATGTCTTCCTGCCCCAACGGCAACCGTAGCAGAGCCATTACAATGACTATTAGATTAAAAAAATGTCTGGAATTGGGGCCACCGAGTACAAACAGCATTCCAAAACATTAAGGACTTATTAACATCCAACACCATTTTAATACAATACAGCAACACCCTGCCACTGACGGTCACCTGTGATGCATCGCCTTTTGGAATCGGCGCCATACTGAGCCACAAGCTACCAGACGGCAGAGAAGCACCTTCTATTCCAAAATGCTGTCAAAATCTGAAAGGAACAACAGCCAACTTGACTGAGAAGCCCTCACAATCATAGCAGGTGTCAAGAGATTCTACGAATACCTATTTGGTAGGACATTTTCTATTATCACAGACCACAAACTCCTGCTAGGGATCCCGGCAGGAAACAAACCAACCCCGAACATCTTATCGCCAAGAATGACGAGGTGGTCAGAATTCTTCACTGCATACAATTACACACTCATCCATCGCCCAGGAAAGATCATCACCCATGCGGATGCCTTGAGCCATTCCCCGCTGCCTGACAAGGAAGGTGACCCAACTCCTACTGTCTCCACTCTTCGGATTGAGACATGGGCGAATCTGCCACTAACCACAGCAGACGTCACTAAAGCTACCGTGAAAGATCCGCTGATAGCTCAAATTCTGCACTGGGTAGGTAAGGGCTGTCCGGATGAGGATAGAGGCGAGACTTTTAAACCTTTTCACACCCGGCAGACTGAACTGTCCCTTGAAAAGGGCTGTATACTGTGGGGAGACAGGGTGGTAATTCCAAAAAAGTTGCAGGAGGAAATGTTGTGCATATTGCATGAGGGACATCCAGGCATAGTAAAAATGAAAGTCCTGGCCAGGAGTTACATCTGGTGGCCAGGGCTGGACAAAGACATTGAAAAATGGGTGGCAACATGCCTTGACTGCTAAAAATGAAGGCCTACCCCCCTCTCTTACACCAGTCCTAGAATGGGAAACTCCCAGAGGCCCATGGTCGAGACTGCATATTGACTTTGCTGGGCCAACAAAAGGGAACACATATTTTATAATTGTTGATGCTTATTCAAACTGGTTAGAGGTTATTCTTATGGCGTCCACTACTACTGAAGCAGTCCTAAAACAATTGAACAGACTTTTGCTACACATGGACTGCCAGATGTAGTAGTCTCTGACAATAGCTCCCAGTTTACTGCTTTAGCCTTCAAGCAATACCTGGCTGCGCAGGGCATTTGACATGCCCTGACAGCACTGGCTCATCTGGCTTCGAATGGATGAGCTGAACGCATGGTTCATTATACTAAAGAGGTCCTAGACAAACTGGACATGGGGGACGTCCAAGATAGACTTAAGAAACTGTTAACAATTCAGCATATCACCCCTAGCACAACCACTAACAAAAGCCCAGCTGAACTCCTTATGGATAGAAAATTGTGTTCCTACCTAGATAGACTACACCCCACCTATACCTGTGAAAAAACCCCTGACTCCTCAAATAAATATCGCTCCTTTGCTATTGGTGACTTAGTCTATACAAAAAATCTTACCGGGGACCCATTATGGCTTCCAGCCACAGTTACTCAAATCACAGGACCCCGGTCATACCGACTCGCACTAGACGATGGCAGAACATGGAAGCGGCACATCGACCAGCTTCGCTCTAGGACATTGGAACGCAATAGTACAGCACCACCGCAAACACCAATAAACAATCCAAAAACAACCGAGGAGGGAGGGGAAACACAAAATAATAAAAAAGGGAGAGATGAATCACCAATAACACAACAAAACAACACAAACCTGAATTAGAAACTCAGATAAAACAAAAAGAGCGCTTACCCATAGACGACCTCCAGAGAAGAGAACTGGTAGCAGGCGAGGCCTTCCTGGAAGGAGACAGCCAGACCAGCTCGACCATCCGGGACAAACCAGGAGAGAGTGGCAGAGCCACCTCAACCAGCCCAAGAGACCCAGGCGGGAGTGGCAAGGCTGACTCACCCTTCCAGGAGGTTCCATGGGGAAGACGCGGAGAAAAGGAGATCCTGTCTGAACCAATGGAAGACTACGCTGAGACTGAGCTGCGCAGGTCAAGTAGGACCCGCAAAAGCCCCACCTACCTGCGTGACTATATTACACATGTTGGACGAAACCAAGGGGGGAGGGGTGTTGTGTATGGAAATTAGAAGATTCCAAATAAATAAAACTGATTGGCCGAACAAGCCGCTCTCAGATTGGTCAATTGAGCACCATTTTGATTGGCTCGCCTGATGGCGTGAATTCTTAAAGAGCTGTCATTGGCCGCAAACCGTGAGCAGCCGCTATAAGAAGGGCTGCCGCGGCTTCAGCAAATGCTCCACTACAAGACACTATACTGTTAAAATAAAAAGCTGTTTGTGGGAATACCGGTCTCACGCACCTTATTATCCAAACGGAACATTAAGTACAAGTGGTGAAGACAGATAGATAGGTTGTTTCTAACTAGATTTATAATCAGTTGCTATGCAAAATGCCTGACCTGAGCAAATCCTCTGGATCAGCATGGCTGTTTTGAAAGCTTTTCAATATTATTTGCACGTCCATGTACATCCTAAACAAAACTTGCATCAGAACTGCCATTTTAAAAAAACAATTATGAATGCACACATCCAGAGATGACCATATGTCGCTTTTAAACAGAGGTGGTACTCAGCAGGTTCTGACCAGTTCTGGAGAATCGCAGCGGAAATTTTGAGTAGTTCGAAAAACCGGCAAATACCACTTCTGACTGGCCCTTCCCCATCTATTCTCTTCCTCCCAAGTCCCAGCTGATTGGCTGTGTCTTCTTTTCTTGCTCAGCCCAGGAGAACGGAGCTGGAAAGCAGGTTAGTGGGGTGGAGAGGGAATAGGATTTTGAACGGGGAGAAAATGGAGATTTTATCATATCCTTCCCCTGAAGTAGGGTGGGAATGGAGATTTTACAGTATCCTTCCCTTGCCATGCCCACCAAGCCACACCACGCCCACCAAGCCACACCCACAGAACTGGTAGTAAAAAATTTTTAATCCCACCACTGCCTTTAAAGTATCTATATTTTGATTCTTTACTATAGGCACTGGTGTTTAAAAAATAACAAAGGATGGCCTTGACAGGGAAAGGCTAGAGTTGCCCTTTTAGGGAGATAACAAATAAATTTAATAAATAAATAGACTCAAAAAAATAAATAGTCTCAAAAAAAATGAGTCTGGGACAGAAGAGAAAATGTTTCAGTGAAGACCCATGTTAGGCCTTAAGAAGATATGGGGCAGGGAGACTTCATTCAGACATCCAATACTTTTGCTATCTTTATTTTTATAAAGATAGACATGCAATATTTTTATTATCTTTATGATAAAAGTAATATTCAATTCCATGACTTTGGTTTCCAGGTCTGGTTTATTTTGAGGGACTGATAATTTCGATTCTTTAAAAAAAAAAAAAAATTAAATTAGTTTTCAATAAACAAATATACACAAACAAAACACAAAACATCAAAACATAAAATGTCTTTTTGGAAAGAGGCTTAATCCTGGGTTACATCTTTTTATACAGACATGAATTCAAAATTCATGCTCACTTTTTATCCGATTTCATATCTTATTTACCATTGAACATTTTCTATATAGCTTCTCCCCTCTTTTCATTCTCTTAATTCTATTTTATTTATTTCATCTCAATTTAAATCATTATGTATATTTCTTTTGTCTGTTCTATTTCAGTTTTCTATTAACTTTTCTCATTAACACAAAATTTCTCCTGTAATCACTGACTGAAGTATGACGCCTTTAAATCTTTCCCCTAAATTTAACACTTAAAATAATATATACTTTTCATTCTGATTCTGCTTAGTACATTCTAAAGCTACTTACTCTATTATAGAATAGAAAAGAATAATAAATTTATAATATAATTAAAATAATAATCCATAGCAAATTATGCTCTATTATTAAATCCAGTTTTCTCACATTATTTCAGGTATAAATACAACAATATAATCTTATGTACTTTTGCAGGGTTTCTTTTTTTAATCATATTTTTACCCACTATTTCTGAATAAATCTTGTTTCTTTACATCTTATTTTAAACCTTTGTAACTTCTCTTCTCTTTTTCCCTTCCTTTCTTCTCTAATCCTACTTTTACTCCCTTGTCTCTTAGTGTATCTTTTATCTGTTCTATTTCAGTTTTCTATTTATCTTTTCTCATTAACACAAAGTTTCTCCTGTAATCACAGATTGAAATATAATACCTTTAAATCTTTCCCTTAAATGTAACACTTAGAATAATATATACTTTTCATTCTGATTCTACTTAGTGCATTCTGAAGTTACTTATTATATCATAAAATAGAAAAGAATAATAAGTTTATAATATAATTAAAATTATATTATAATTTTAGCAAATTATAGCAAATTAAGCTGTATTATTAAATCCAATTTTCTAACATTATTTCAAATATAAATACAACAATACAATCTTGTGTACTTTTTTTAAATCATATTTTTACCCAGTATCACTAAATAGATCTTGTTTCTTTACATCTTGTTTTAAACCTTTGTAACTTCTCTTCCCTTTATCCCTTCTTTTCCTCTCCAATCCTGCCTTTACCTCCTTGTCTCCTAGTATATGTTTTGTCTGTTCTATTTCAATTTTCTATTTATCTTTTCTCATTAACACAAAAATTCTCCTGTAATCACAGATTAAAGCATAACACCTTTAAATCTTTCCCCTAAATTAAACACTTAAAATAATATATACTTTTCATTCTGGTTCTGCTTAGTACACTCTGAAACTACTTAAAATAAAAAATATATAATAAGTTTATAATATAATTAACACAATAATCCATAGCAAATTAAGCTCTATTATTAAATCCAATTTTCTAACATTATTTCAAATATAAATACAATACAATCTTATGTACTTTTGCAGGGTTTCTTTTTTTAATCATATTCTTACCCACTATTTCTGAATAAATATTGTTTCTTTACATCTTATTTTAAACCTTTGTAACTTCTCTTCCCTTTTTCCCTTCCTTTCTTCTCTAATCCTACTTTTACTCCCTTGTCTCTTAGTGTATCTTTTATCTGTTCTATTTCAGTTTTCTATTTATCTTTTCTCATTAACACAAAGTTTCTCCTGTAATCACAGATTGAAATATAATACCTTTAAATCTTTCCCCTAAATTTAACACTTAGAATAATATATACTTTTCATTCTGATTCTACGTAGTGCATTCTGAAGTTACTTATTATATCATAAAATAGAAAAGAATAATAAGTTTATAATATAATTAAAACAATAATCCATACCAAATTAAGCTGTATTATTAAATCCAATTTTCTAACATTATTTCAAATATAAATAAAACAATACAATCTTGTGTACTTTTTTTTAATCATATTTTTACCCAGTATCACTAAATAGATCTTGTTTCTTTACATCTTGTTTTAAACCTTTGTAACTTCTCTTCCCTTTATCCCTTCTTTTCCTCTCCAATCCTGCCTTTAATTAATTTGCATCCCAGTATATCTACCATTTCATCAGTCAATAGAAGTTGGGGGTTTATATGCAAAACAGTTTCATTTTTGTCAAACATTTTATATACTTTTTTCTATATGCATTTCTTGTAAGCACATTTATTTTTTTCAAACAATGATATTTTTGCTAATTTTTGAAGAGCATTAGGTCCATTTAAATTCCATTTTAGGAATTTGTAATCCACAATAAATGAATTAAATTACATGATAATTGTAAATAGCTAAGAAGTACAAATAAAACAATGGTGTTGGTTTTCCTTTAAGTTTTACCTAACATAAACTACATTTTGTTGTACATAGTCTCTTCAACAAAAAATGATTTTTAAACTTTTCCCTCTGTAACTTTTTAGATAGGAACAATGAGCCAATATTTTCTGTACTAAAGCCAAAAGAAGCAAAGTGCTTAAAAGGATTATACAGATAATTGCAAAAGCAGTTTCGGCTCTGCAAAGTCATTCCTTACTGCATCTGCTATAATTAACAGGATGTAAATTGGTTATTTTCCTAAATCTTGGATCAAGCAAGGTAGACATGACACTGCCATTCTGATTCATAGAACACCAAAGAACTGCTGAAGTGTGTAAAGGAAGTATGGAAATGATATAAATAGCTGCTTTTTAAATGCAACAAAAGTAAGAGCATATGCCTTTTTTAATAACAGTTTATCTATTTAATCAGTGACGTTATCGATTTTCATTGTAAATAATATCATCAGGTTGCGCTGGATGGGACATTCATAACCCTTTCCTCCATAATATAATATAAATAAACTTCCTTTAGAGTTATAGCCTGCATTTGCAGCATTCTCAAAAATAAAAATCATTAGGCTATGATTTTCACAATGCACAATATATTTCCTTGATGGGGTTAGGTTCCCATACCATAACCATTTAGGATTATGATTTTGCAAGTCCTGATCAAACCTTTCTTGATAGATTCAAAATGTCATGTGAAGTTTGTATTATGACCTTATGAGTGTTGCATCATTTTAGACGCGGATCATATCTGAGAAGGAAATCATATCTGAGAGGAGACTTGTGCATGTCACACTGGGATGCTGGAAGAAATGTCCTTCTGGGTTCAGTTCCAAGTGGGGAAAAGACACTGGATTCATGGCAGTTGTTTGGAAAGGTTTATTGATGAACAGGATTACATGCTTTGGAGATCTTGGGCAAAGAAAAGTGAAGATATGCAAGGGTGAGATTGTACTGATTCGGACCAGTATGACAGAACCAGTTGTTATGATTTCCGGTAGTTCAGAGAACCAGTAAATTGAGGCCCTGGCTGGCCCTGCCCCTTTCTGCCCACTTTTCCACTCCCTGCCTAGTCAGTCTTTATCATGCATATGTGACATTGCATGCAAGGGTGATAATCGCTGACTGCATTCTTCCCCCACCCACCCTGCCCTTATATCGGCCATGCGCCATTCTTGCCTGAAGTCTGTCTTTGCCCACCCACCTGCCTGCCAGCCATCACTGTCTATCTTCCACCATGATCTCCCTAGGTGAGTGAGGCTCTGCAAGCCCCAGTCATCCAAATGCTGCTGCTGCTGCCAGCCCCAGTTGAGCCCTGACTCTTGGGTCAGCCCAGGCTGTCACCACCACACTATCATTGCCACCCTCACCCTTGCCACCACCACCACTACAAGCCCCAACTCCCAGGCTGGCCTAGGCCACCATCGCCATGCTGCTGCCCTCAGCGCTCATGGCTGAACTAACTTCCACCCTAACTGTCCCTGTCTGGCTTGCTTACTGCCAGCATCGTGGCTCCATCCCATTCAGCACTTGCAGCTGAACAAGCTTCCCTCCCAAACATCCTGGCTGTCTGGCTGCTTAGGCATGTGGCACTCACAGCCTAGCAAACTTCCTCCCCCCACTATCCCCAGCCTCCTGCTTACCTGGCTTGCTGGTGGCAGAGAGGAAGATGAGCCAGGGCTGACCCATCACCGCTCAGGTCTCCACCAGCCTGGCTTCTGCATCTCCAGACCTGCCAACCCCTGATAAAGGAAAATCTGGAGACCCATGAAAAAAAATCTGGAGATTTTATAAAAAATAGTGAGATTCTATTTTTTTCCTGATCAAGATTAAACAAACCCCTTTTCCATCGAGGAAAGTCATTAACAGTTTATTTAAATGTTTTATTTGTGCAGCTTTGATGCAGCTTTCTTTCTTCTATTGAAAAATCACCACCTCTTTTCGCCATGTTTATACAATTGCGATCGCTTTCCTGCGCTGAACTTACAAAGACTACTGGGAAACTAGCCTCATTCCCAGGGCCTACTTGCATATAAGCCGACCCCCAAATTTGAAAAAAAAAAAAAAGCATTTTAAATTCGGCATGAGATTGAGGAGCCTTGTCATGAGACCATGAGAAATGACAAAAAATCATGAGACTCACGGCAGAACTTTGAGAGTTGGCAGGGCTGCATCTCGCCCCCCACCTGGATTCTCTGCAGCTGCTGGGGATAGGAGGGTGACCAGGGAGCACAAAACTATGCCGCTTGCATTGTTCCTGGCCTGCCGCCTGTTCCCACTGCTGCCTGCCGGCCACATTGGCTGAATGTGGGCTGCCATTGTGAGAATGATGCAAGTCAAGCCTTGCAGAGTGGATCTTCCTTCCCTGCCATCAGCCTTATCTTCAAGCCCATGGAGTTTGGCGGCCTACACTTGGCTAAAACTCTTGGCCTAATGAGGGAGGGGCAGCCAGGAGAAGGGCAATGTGGGCAGCATAACCTTGTGCTTCCTGGTTGCCTCCTGCACACTCCCAGCAGCCAGGAGCCCCAGCAGCTGCAGAGGATCCAAGCAGGGGACAAGATGTGAGTTGGTGTGGAGCTGAGTGGTGACAGCTCTGCTCTGGCTGGCTCACCTTTCCCTCTGCCACCAGGCATGAGAGGAAGTTAAGTTTTTCAGGCAGTCGGGAAAGCCAAACTTCTGCCTAGCCCAGAACTGATGGCAGGGTGGGCAATGCTGCAAAGCACACCTCACTTGAAGTTCCCAGACCTTTCCCAAAAAGAGAGAGGATAGGAAGTCCTGCCTGCAGCTTCTTTATTGGACCCAGAATCTTGCCTGCTTTTTCAGGCAACATGGGACCAGGTGCAAATGGACAATCACACCCGGTCCCTGGGACTCTGGGAGATTGGGTGGGAAGAACTATCATAAGTTAATGAGCAACATTAGAAGTGTGTGTGTGTGTGTGTGTGTGTGTGTGTGTTTGTGTTTCAAGTGGGTTCCCTAGCTGTAGAAGGAGAGGGGGAAGGAGGAAGGGAAAAGAGAGAGAGAGAGAGAGAGGGAGGGAGGGAGGGAGGGAGAGAGAGAGGCGAAAAAAGGAGAGAAAGGATACAGACCCTGGGTTCAGAAGACTCACAGCAATTTAGAGTTGGCTGAAAGGATCTCAGAGATCATCTTCTAGACCAACCTCTTGCTCCAGCAGGCTATCCTTTCAGAATCATAAATAGCAGGTTTAGGTGTGTGTGTGTGTGTGTGTGTGTGTGTGTGTGTGTGTGTGTGTGTGAAAACTCTAAAAACAGATCAAGTAGCTCTGAAGAGGTCAGCCATAAATTAGAACACTTGCTAAGCAACCGGCCATTAAGCAAGGACTTGTATTTGGTTTGCCAGTCACATGGCCACCTGGCCATGCCCACCCAATCACATGACCATCAAGCCACACCTACCCAGTATGCGACCACGAAACCATGCCTAGCTGGTCACGTGACCACCAAATCACGCCCAGCCTCCAAGCCATGCCCACCCAGTCACATGACCACCAAGTCACACCCAGAACCGGTTGTTAAAAAATTTGAATCTCACCCCTGAAGATATGTTGAAAGTCCCTAGGTTTTATATCTTCTCTAGTTTTGAACTTCCTGGGGCACAGGAAGAGTATCCTGATTGGTTATGTAGATTGTCTGGGTGCTAAGTTTGGTTGAATCTTGCTGGGTGATGCAATGAAGGACAATTAAATGGCTCTGCCTGGAGGAGGTAGAACTTTGTTATGTAGAATAGACTGGCCCAGGCATTAATGGCATTAACAGAGATGGGAAGGGGTGGAATTTCTGCCTACCTTTTAGGGGAAATATTCTGCCCTTTTAATATTTCCTAAAATATTTCATTATTCTAGGGGGTAGAAGAATATCATGTCATATCCAGAGGAAGGACTTCTGATGTGTCCTGATGATTGATAAAACAGACAAACCATCATTAAAAAGTATACACTTACTTTTATAGCAAATGGCCTGTAAAAATGATACCACATACAACTATATGGAGAAATATATATATGTTATATGTTTGTACATGTGAAAGCAAAACAGATGTATGTCTGTATCATTCTTAGATTTGCGAAGCATTAATATTTGGTAGGATGTTATGTTTGTGGATCTTAGAAATGCAAATCCATGGGAGATGTGGATGGAAATTGAAGTGATAACTATAGAAATCCAAAGGAAATGACTTATATATTTCCCAAGGAAAAGGATATTTGGAGAGTACATCTCTCAATTGAAAAATGCAAGTTTCCCTGCACTGATCCTTTAATTGTATCCTTATAACTATGCCAGTAAATTGATGAAAGGAAAGGGGAAACATGGTGAAGACAAGCTTGCAGAACAATCATTTCTGAATTTTATTCAGGGCATACTTTTAGGGCCCTATTGAAAAAAGTTTGAAATGAGAAAAGCAAGAATAGTAGCTGCCATAGCTGATCTTGATCTGTGGCAAAAGAAAACTGAAAGGTAGTGCCGTAAGATTTTTTAATGAGTCACATCTTAATTACAAGTGGGATTACTGACCTGGCTAATGTTGAGCATATTCTGGGACTTCACCCTCAAATAGCCCACAAATGTAGATTGAACAGTTTTTAAATGTTACAATTAATTTTTATTAGATCCTTGCCATTTTTGGAATGGAATCCAATTTTACTGACATCAGCAGGTATTTCATTATTACTTAGGCAATGTGAAATGTATTCGTTATGTGGATTTTATTTATTTATTTAGCTTTTGTTATTTGAGATATTGGAGGAACTTGGATATTTAAGCATCATGTTCTCAATATACCATTTTGTTTTCAAAAGTAATAGGGCAACAAAATCTATAAAATGTCATACTTTTTTGTTTTTCAGAAAAATGTGAAGAACCTCTGGTCTCCAGCTTAACACCCTCCTTCTTCAGCAGTTCATCATCTCTGCCATCTGCATCAAATAGCTATTCGGCAGGATTTGCCAAACTAAACAAAAGAGGAGGTAGGACTTTTATTTTTAAATTTTAAAAATTTTGAATTTTGAATATATGTTCACAAACACACACACACACACACACTTTTAAACTAAAGGAAATTACAATATTTATACACTTAATGCAATGTCATATTCTGCTAGAAAATTAACAAAGAAAAGCTATAAATGACAAACCCATAAAATCTCATAATTGATAAGCATGGCTGTTTAAAAGAGTAAAATAAAACTGAAAATTAGTATTATAATGAGACCACACACATTGATCAATTTTTTGGGAAAAGGATTTAATTTTATTTGCAAAAGAAATAAATTGAATATTAATGGACAGTTTACATGAGCAGTCCATTTCTGCAGATAATCTGGATAGATCTTTAATCCAGTGTTTTACACTTCGATAAAATCGACCAACTAGGAACAGAGGAGGATAAGCAAACGAATTGCCTTGTCTATCATGTTATCCTATTGTAACTTGAGCCTGGAGATACTCTCCTATTCAGCACTTCCTAAATGTGCCAACTTGTCCCCCCTGTGATATGCTACCTAAATTTTGCCCACTAAGTATTGCAGAAAATGAATGATCTACTGTTGGAGTTGTTCTTGCAAGTTACCAGCCAGTGCTCTGGCAACAATAAAAAACATATGATGGGACCCCATCTTCTCAATAGTATCTGACTAATTAATTTTTCCAAGCTAGACAGCTTTCACAGTGCTGTGGAAACACTTGCAATGGAAACAGATCAAACCAGTCAATCATGATCTGTGCCACAACATTTTGAACCTGCCCTCTTTAGGTTGTTGAAAACATCCCAGTTAGGACATGTTGGTGAGTGTATGGGAGAATACACACACACACTAAACTATCCAGAATACCCAGTTCCGTCTATTTGTGGAAGGATTATTCAAGTGATTGTCTCGACCAGGGATCTGCAACCTTAAACACTCAAACAGCCATTAGACCCATTTCCCGCAGAAAAGAAAACACTGGGAGCCAATAATTTAACAACTGGAGTGACTGGGTAGGCATGACCAGCTCACTCCCATCCAGTCATTTCCTGCTCTGGAATATGAAGCAAGTCTCCATCGCCCCGTCATCACCCTTACCTTCTCAGGCCAGACAAGGAGTGATGGGGAAGGGAGGGAAGGGGCCAGCCAGTGGTGGGATCAACCAACAGGGAGCCACAACAGGGCTGAAAGAGCCGCATATGGCTCCAAAGCCACAGGTTGCCTCTCTGGAAGCAAGCTGTTCCAACTAGCCAAACCCTGTAGCCATTCTTCATATGGTTTAGCCTCCTGATCTTTTATTATCTTAGCTGCTTTTCTTTGAACTTTTCCAAAGTCTCAACTTCTTTTTGTAGTATGGTGATCAAAATTGGTTGCATTATTCCAGATGTGGTCTTATTAGAGTTTTTATAAAGCAGTATTAATATTTCATGTGATCTTGATTCTATGCTTCTTTTTATATAACCCAGGATTGTATTAGTTTTCTGGCCTGCTGCTGCTGCTGCACACTACTGTCTCAATTTCAAGTGATCATCCACTAGGGCTCCAAGGTCCTTCTCATAGTTACTGTTTTTGAGCCAAATCTCATCTAATGTGTATTTATACCTTTGATTTTTTTTTCCTGCCTAAATGTAAAACTTTGCTTTTCTCCATATTTTTTTGGATCCTGAACTTGTCTGCTGAGGTATTGGCTTTTCCTGCCAGTTTAACTTCATCAAGTTGACTAAACTGGAAGCAGTTATCTCACAATCAAGATTTAAGTCCTTCTAGATTAGATGGCTTTGACAAATAACCAGGATTATCTGGGATGATTCCTTCTTGTGCTAAGTAAATTAAATTAACCATAGACTTCATTTATTTATTTGTTTAGCAAATTTATACAGCTGCACATATTCCCAGAAGTGATTCTGGTGGTGTACAACAATAAAAAAATAATATAATTTATTATAAAATTCTCATTATAAAACAAGTTAAAGGGAAAGTTTAAATTGAGCAACAATTGAAAGAGAATCTAAATGTTCAGTGATTCTAATCAGTTAAGAGTAATTTGTGATAAATTTTGACTTAAATCCATCTGAAATTGCTGAAAGGATGATTCAGTGCAAAATGATAGGTATTTAAGCCCATGTCCCACTGCACCAACGGATGTAAAGAGGATGTAAAACGGACATAAAAGGTTGCCATCTGTTGGAAAACGCGATGCATCCGTTGTGTGCTCACTGCATACGTGTTTCATACGCTCTATCCATCGAGAATCCGTCCACTGAGATTTCATCTGCGCAAGAAGTTTTGAACTGCACAAAACTTTTTGAGCGGATGAATTTTCCACAGTGTACGATGTACATCCGCGACACATATGGGCAACAAACGTTCTATGTCCATAATCATCCGTATATGGGATGTATCTCGGATATTTAGCATGTCTGGAGTATGCCTAGAGTATGTGGAAGGACACCTCGCGGAAAACCGATATTTTCTATAAAAAGGGGCAGGAAATCACCTGGATCTCAGTATGAATCCAGCAGCCGTGGTGTACAGACCTCTTCACCCTTGGTCTTGCTCTTCCACATCATCCATTGATCTCCACCATGGATCATAACACAGTCCTTATGGTAGCTGCGATCATTCAATACCAGAACCAAGCCCTCTTCAGACTGTTTCACCTTTTCTACGCAAGGAGAAGAAGGAGACGTTCAAGAGCTGTGTGGGTCCGAAGATGGATCGGGAGAAGAGTGGAGTTTGGACTCTATGACAAGCTGATGGTGGAGCTGAGGAATGAAGACCCTCGTGCATTCCAGCACCTCATGAGGATGCCACCAGCCATGTTTGATGAAATTGTAGAGCGTCTGAGACCCAGGTTGACCAAGCCTAGCACCAACTTCCATCCCAACCTGGCCCTGGACTGAAGGTGGCACTGACTCTGCGGCATCTGGCCTCTGGAACCACATACAGAAACATGCAGTATGCGTGGAGGGTGCCACACAACAGCATCAACAAAGTGGTCAGAGAAGTGGTGCAGAATACGTGGAGGAGTTCCTCCAATGTCCCACCACAGAAGAAGGCTGGAGGAAAGTTGCAGAAGAGTGGTATCAGAGGTGGAACTTTCCCCACACCGTTGGAGCCATAGATGGGAAGCATGTGGCCTGCAAAGCTCCAGCCAACTCAGAGTCCACTTATTTCAACTACAAGGGCTTCTTCAGTATCATCCTCTTTGCCATGGTTGATGCTGACTACAAGTTCATGTACATCGATGCTTCAGGCAACGGGTCAGCTTCAGATATCCAGGTATACAATGCCAGTTACCTCAAGGATGGGCTGGAATGCAACCTCATCATGAGTTTTCCAGATCCACACCCCCTATCCAATGACACACAAGATGTGCCCTACTTCATCGTGGGTGATGACGCCTTCTCCCTTAAAACCTACCTCATGAAGCCCTACACTTCAAGATACCTCACCCGTGAAGAGAGGATCTTCAACTACAGGCTGTCCAGGGCAAGACGGATGGTGGAGAACGCCTTTGGCATCCTGGCCAACAGGTTCCAGGTACTTCTCACCACCATGCAGCATCACCCAGGGACTGTGAGGAGCATCGTGGAAGCTTGCTGCATCCTGCACAATCTCATGCGCACCCACTACCCAATGTTGCAGAACAGACTTGTGGACCATCAACAATGCAATGGGGACATGGAGCCTGGTGAATGGAGGCAAGGACGAAACCTGATAAACACTGTGGATGTACAAGGCCCCAACAGAGCTTCACGTGAAGGGAAGAAGCAGCGCAACTTCCTCAAACACTGGTGCAACTCCTCAGCTGGAGCAGTGGAGTGGCAAGACAGGATGATAGATGGTTAATGGATGCTTTCTTGAGCCTGTCTCATCACACTGATGAGATTGTGCCATGTATGTTGAGTGGTCCTACAATAAATAGGGCATTAATAAAGAGTTTTGTTTATTTTGAAATGTGTTGATCAATGAATAAATTGTTATTGATAAAAAAGGGCCATATGTGTGGCAGCTGGGAGGGTGGACCATACAGTCCCACTATGCTTGCACTGGAGGTTTTTCTATCCCACAGTTATCCTTACCTATCCCACAATTATCCTTACCCATCCCACAACTATCCTTACCTATCCTACAGCTATCCTTACCCATCCCACAAGCATGCAAAGGCTTAACCATTTTTTCAAATTTTTCACCAACACTTTATTAAGTAAATAAGATGAACCAAGTGTGTGAAGCAAAGATAACCTTTATTAATAACTGTCTTAAGTAAACTGCATGACTTTATTAAAAAAGCAAAATGAACCAAGTAAAGTGTCTTAAGCAAAGATAAAGTGAACAGGTAACAACTTAGTCTCTGCTACTCTTCTCAGTCACTCTGAGGCATGCCCATGGTCTCAGATGTAAAAGGGCCAGGGACTGTGGAAGTGGCTATTGCTGGAGTGTTGGTCTGAGGCGCCATTGGGGTGCCTGGCCCTGAGAGTACAACAGGGGATGGTGTGTTCAGGAAGCTCTCAGAGAGCTGACTCAGTCCCGCGAGGTTGAGAGGCCCTTCATCAAGGACCTGGGATATCAGGCCCAAGAGTGATTACAGATTGTCCGTTGACGGGCTTGGCTGTGGCGTGGAGGAAGAAGGAGTGTAGTGGGGCTGTCTGGTCTGCAGCTGGGTGAGGTGTGGCGTCTGTGGCGTGCGATGAACCTGGGCCTGGACTGGGAAGGTCTGTTTTTGCTGTGAGAAGTCCTGGAACTCATAGCCTTGGTAGGTGAGGGGCTGTTGAAATCCGTGGAAGGGCTGTGACATCCCCTGGGGTGGAGGAGCAGACCTGGACTGGGTAAGAGCAGGTTCAGCTGGGCCTTGAGGGTTGTGCAGAAGTGCTGTGATCTTCTGCTTCATCACCTGGTACTGGGCCTCGGGCAGGTCCCTCAGGGTCTGGCTCACATAGGTGATGAAGGTGTTCTGGCCCGAGGATCCTCTGTCCAAGTGGACCAGCTGAGAGAGAAGATCTGTGCTGGTCTTGATTGTGTCCCTGATCTCCAACAGGACACTGTGGCTCTGGCCCTCCAGTCTGCCTCTCTGCCTGCTTTCTGTGGAGGTGGAGCTGGGTGTGGGTGTGGGTTGGTCTCTTGTGGCTGCCGCTTCTTTCTCCATTTGTGACTGGGGATCCTCCACGTCCTCTGGCATGGGAAGTGCAGATGTCGGGGGGGTCTCTGCCTTGGGGCCCTCTGAAGACACCTGCCTGGACATGGTAGCTCTCTCCTGGCTGGGAGAGGACTGGCTGTCTGTGGAGTGGGTTGTCAGAGGGGCTGCTCCTTGGTGGCGGACCTCACCCTCCAGGAAGCTGCACTTGGCCATGACATAGTTCTCCCGGTCAGTGAGCTTGACAGTGGCCTGGCCAGATTTCTTGAGGTATAGCTTGCCATACCAGGTATGCATGTGCTTCCACCATCCCAAGAGTAGTTCTGAAGTGTAGCCCAGGCTCTCTGCCTTGTCTCTACAAGCTTCCTGCTTCCTCTTGGTGTCGCGATAGAGTCTGTGGCCCTTTCTCCACAGGTACTCGTTCTCCCTCAGCCATTCCAGCACCTCATCCTCATGCTCCTCGGAAATGTTGTACTCTTTCCTCTCTCCCTTCTCCTTCCCTAGCCTCTTCCTCCTTCTGGCAGGGGCTTGTGCAGCAGGGCCTACAGGGGCTTGGGCAGCAGGGCTTTGAGGGCCTTGGGGCTGGTCCACCACAGCAGCAGCAGTAGCAGTAGCAGTAGCAGGGGAAGCACCACCAGCAGCACCACCAGCAACACCAGCAACACCAGCAGCAGCAGAAGCACCAGCAGCTTCAGAGTCAGTGCCAGGGGGGTGGGATGGTGGTTCTGTCCTTCTTGCCAGGGCTGGCAGGAATAGGCTCAGGCTTTCTCTTCTTCCCTGACTGACGAACCATGGTGTTATTCGAAGATGTCTGTGGCAGCACGTCTTTCCTCTGAATGCTGACGGCTTGTGAGCTGCATCCTTTTATATCCGTGGAGCTGAGGCAATTCATACTCTCCACATGCGCAGTGAACGCTTTGCATCTGCTATGCATCCGCTATGCATCCGCTATGCATCCTATAGGTGTCCATGATGCATCCGCGTAATCTGCTACGCTTCCGCTCCTTCCGCTATGCGTCCACTTTGTAATTCTCCCCCAGAAGCCCTTTGGATGTGTCATCCGCTTCCATCTGCTGTCATCCGCTAGGCTTCCTATGAACATCTGCTTAACATCCTCGCTACATACTACCCCCATCCGTTCCTTTCCGTTCTTTTCCGTTCTGTTTATGCAAATTTGGGGCACTTTTGAGAGCGGATGACAATGGATGGAGCCACCCCTGAAATTTTGCTCGTCTGCTGTGTCCTTTTTGCATACGTTTTGCATCCGTCAGCCAGTGGGACCTAGCCTTTAGCAAGTAGAATAATATTTAGTTTATTGGTGCAATTACTCTAGTTGGAAGAAGTATGACTCACTTCGTTGAAATGGCTCAGCGGCTTCAACTGAACCTGACAAAGTCTTGAATTCTTTTAAACCAGTGTGGCAAAAGGCAGCTGTATCCCTGCTCTGTAACATAGGGCTACAAGGCTAACCTGGAACACCTCTGCCTGAGGTTTTTTTTAGCACTGACATTAAAAAAGAGAACAAGTCTTCTTGTTCTTCAGTTTTTTTTCTTCTGTTGTAGCTTACTTACATTTGGTCTCAGCTTGTTGATCTTATTTTCCAACCTGAACCAATTATAATGCAGCTGCTATATATTAGTTAGTTCATTTTTTGTAATGAACTGTTGCTTATATTTGATATAACAGTATCGGCATCTTTTAATTCTTGTGCTATTTCCTTGAAACAAGTTTCAATTCAAGCAACTTATCCTGTTGTGTGCTGTTCTAAATGTTCAATGATTATTTAAATTATTCTACTTCTACAGTTAGAGGGCTTTGTTCTTTCTGAGGCAAAGGAAAGGGTGCCTGATTTTCATTTCAAATATTCTTTTCTCAGTGGTCTATTATAACAGGTTATTTGTTTATTTTTTATATATTAGCAGCAGGCAAACATCTTTTCTTCCATAATAAAGCCAATAGTCCTGAGTCCTGTATTTGTTTCACCAAATTTTCCGGTACTCCAACACCTAGTGTTTGTTCACCTGGGCGATGACAGGGTTTCAGTAATTTATGTGTCATCATTTTTTTTTCTTTTGGAAGAGACAGATACTCTGTCTGACTCCTCTAATGAGATCTGTCCAGTACGGTTGAACCTCTTATATAGCTCTCATTTTCCTCAAAGCACACAAACTTGCTGGAAGATAGTATCTTTGAGCAGTTTCCTTTCTGTTTATATGGAAACATCTATTTTCAACTAGATATTGTTGGATTACATCAGATACTACACTAGTTACAAATTTCAGTTGTTGGAAAACATATATTTGGCCTGTAGTTCCTTGCCCCTTTGTTTTGATCTTCTATTATCAGGTAGGTTTTGATAGATGTTGTTATTTTTATTATTACTCATCATATTATTAATTAAACCTGTGTTGGTTAAATTATTTTTAGATAATAAATCTTTGGAGCTTGATGAATAACCTGGAAATTCATAAAGTAGCAATAGCTGTAGCAATAGCACTTAAACTTATATATTGCTTCACATTGCTTTACAACCCTTTCTAAGCAGTTTACAGAGTCAGCATATTACCCCCCAACAATCTTGGTATTCATTTTACTGACCTTGGAAAGATGGCAGGCTGAATGAACTTTGAGCCAGTGAGATTTGAACTGCTGGCAGTTGGGAGTTGACAGAATTTCCCAACAATACTGAGTTCTAAACACTGCACCTGCATGACAGTCAATGAGCTGAAGAGTTTTAGAATCTCTCTTTTAGAGTTACCAAAGGGACCATTGTAGCAGGTAAAATAAATAATACTTTTTCTTATAAGGAAGGAGAAAGGGTAGTTAGAAAGAAAAAAGTTATTTCCTTAGCATTTAACAGTTTAGCACTTCACTATGATGGAGGGAAGAAAAATAATGGAATTAAAATTAAACTGTTTTTCTTTTCAAACAGAAGAGCACAGCTATTATCTATATTTCAGCCTTCACAATAAAATGTTGATTATTCTCAAGCAATTTTGAGTTACTCAGCATGATAGGGCATATTATTAATTATCATATTTTCTTTTTCAAGTAATTCAGTATGCCACATTTGTGTTAACAGGAAAGGACTAACAAAGCCTCCTAATTATGGAAGGAATATGATGAAAAACTACTTAAAGCTTCAACATGGGTTTTTGTGTGTGTGTATTCTTATAAAGGCCTCTCATATATGATTCAAACCAAAAAGCTATGTGCATATTAGTGTATCACTGATAAATGGCTAAATTCCATGACATTTACAAATTATGGAAACTTAACAGATTTATATCATCATTGTATATAAATTATTCATAATTTGTTCTTTGTCTCATAAATATTTACAGAAACATGGAACAATGCAAAATATTGAAGCATTTTTCCTAAATGATATCCAAACTGTGCTGAATCTGATTTATTTATTTATTAGAATTTTGATCTGATTTGAATTTATCACTAAGTTTGAATTGGCTAATTTATTTAATTGAATTATAAAATTGGTTTCAGTTATTACTCAGTTTGATACAAGTTGTCAGATTGATCCAATCTATAAAATCAACCAAATCATTGAAAAATGAATTCAGTTGGAAGTTTGAACGAATACCCTTTAAGCAGAATGTCCAAATTAAATACCTGTTTATACCATTTATTGTTTTTTGACTAATAAGTGATCCTCAAATTTTAATGTTGGAAAGAATTTGTTTATTATTGCTTTTAGTTTGATCACTTCAAACTTCTTCTGATTATTAATTGATAAGATGTAAATGTCTGCGGTGCAGTAATATACAACTTCTTAGAAATTGTCTCACACATTTCAAAAAATATTTCTTCAAATATTCTCTTGGATGTTGAACACAAAGAAATTATAAAATAATTTCACAAAGTTCAAACAACTGAATAGTTTTGTGATATGGCCCATTTTGCTTCTTTCAAGATGGAAAGGAGGATTGAAGGATTAAGTGAAATATGCCATTTTTTTTGGTTGTCGTATCTCATGTCCAAAATATTCTAATTTTCACTTTTTTATGGTTTTGATGATTTCCCTTGGCTTTCCCAGGTGTCTTATCACCTTCTCATTTCTGATTTTGTTAACCCAATTTATATGTAACAGCTGCAAATCCACATTTTAAATGCTTCTAGTCTCTTCATATGGCTTTCTGTCAGAGACCAAGTCTCCACTACATAGAGCAGGATAGAAAAGATGTAGCATCCAACAAGCCTGATTTTCAATCTTAGACTTATATCATGACTACAGAAGACCTTTTTCATTTTGAAGAATACTGTTCAAGCTTTCCCCATCCTTGTTTTTACTTCAGTATTCATGTTCCAGTTTCATATACATTAGAACTGAGGTGTATGATTCTTTCAACTTTTTCTAGTGGTATTCTTTCTGAAGTAATTGGTGGTAAATTAATGGATTGTTTGCTGATGACCATGATCTTGGATTTTTAGGTGTTAAGCTTCAAGCCATATTTTTCAGTTATTTCTGTGACTCTGTTAATGAGGAACTGAAGGTCTTCATATATACTTTTAAATTAACATCTTAGAAGGCAAACTTCAGAGTTTTGGGGAAAACACATGTGTTAAAATTTAGATAGTGAAAATGTCAACCATACAATGTTAAGCCCATGTCCCACTGCACCAACGGATGCAAAGAGGATGTAAAACATTAAAAAAAGCTTGCCATCCATTGGAAAACGCGATGCATCCGTTGTGTAATCACTGCATACGTGTTTCATACGCTCTATCCCTCCAGCATCTGTCCATTGAGATTTCATCCGCCCAAGAAGTTTTAAGCTGCACAAAACTTTTTGAACGGATGAACTTTCCGCCGCATACGATGTACATCCATGACATATACGGGCAACAAACGTTCTATGTTCGTTATCATCCGTTAAACATCCGCTGTATCCTCTCGGCATCCTCTGGACATCCTCGCAACTCACATCCACTGCTGAAAATGGAAAGGAGGAGGAAACGAAAGGTACACAGAACGTCCACACAGCATTAGTAGCACGGAAATAGAAAGGATGTAAACGGATGCATCTCATATATAAAGTATTAAAACGGACAAAACATTTGTATCTGGGATGTATCTCGGATATTTAGGATGTCTGCAGTATGGCTAGAGTATGTGGAAGGACACCAAGCGGAAAACCGATATTTCCTATAAAAAGGAAGAGAAAATCACCTGGATCTCAGTATGAGTCCAGCAGCCATGGTGTACAGACCTCTTCACCCTTGGTCTTGCACTTCCACATCATCAATTGTTCTCCACCATGGATCATGACACAATCCATATGGTAGCTACGATCATTCATCACCAGAACCAAACCCTGTTCAGACTGTTTCACCTTTTCTACGCAAGGAGAAGAAGGAGACGTCCAAGAGGCTGTGTGGGTCCGATGATGGATCGTGAGAAGAATGGAGTTTGTACTCTATGACCAGTTGATGGTGGAGCTGAGGAATGAAGACACTTGTGCACTCCATCACTTCATGAGGATGCCACCAGCCATGTTTGACGAACTTGTAGAGCATCTGAGACCCAGGTTGACCAAGGCAAACACCAACTTCCATCCCAGCCTGGACCCTGGACTGAAGGTGGCATTGACTCTGCACCACCTGGCCTCTGGAACCACATACAAAAACATGCAGTTTGCGTGGAGGGTGCCACACAACACCATCAGCAAAGTGGTCAGAGAAGTGGTGCAGGCCATCATCAAAGAATACGTGGAGGAGCTCCTCAAGTGCCCCACCACTGAACAAGGCTGGAGGAAACTTGCAGAAGAGTGGTATCAGAGGTGGAACTTTCCCCACACTGTTGGAAAGGTGTGGGAAGCACGTGGCCTGCAAAGCTCCAGCCAACTCAGGGTCCACTTATTTCAACTACAAAGGCTTCTTCAGTATCATCCTCTTTGCCATGGTCGATGCTGACTACAAGTTCATGTACATTGATGCTTCAGGCAACGGGTCAGCTTCAGATGCCCAGGTATACAACGCCAGTGACTTCAAGGAGGGGCTGGAATGCAACCTCATCATGAGTTTTCCAGATCCAGATCCCCTGCCCAATGACACACAAGATGTGACCTACTTCATCGTGGGGGACGACACCTTCTCCCTCAGAACCTACCTCATGAAGCTGTACACTTCAAGATACCTCATCCATGAAGAGAGGATCTTCAACTACAGGCTGTCCAGGGCAAGACGGGTGGTGGAGAACGCCTTTGGCAACCTGGCCAACAGGTTCCAGATACTTCTCACCACCATGCAGCATGAGCCACAGACTGTGAGGAGCATCATGGAAGCTTGCTGCATCCTGCACAATCTCATGCACACCCGCTACCCAATGTTGCAGAA
>BLBF01000044.1:25292589-25316197 GCA_015471245.1 Laticauda colubrina | reverse complement strand
ATTGATTGGTGTTTCTGGTTTCTTCTGTCTGTTTTGTGGCAGAAGAAACTAGAAACACCAATCAATCAAACTCCAAGTCCAATGAACACAGATCCAGGCTCCCAGCCAATCAGAATGGACCAGCCTCAAATTTGAAACCAGGAACTAACTCTATACAGAAGCCTGAGGATGGCAGATGAGATTCTGCTGAAACGTTGCGACAACTTTAACAGAACTACAATGACGTGGGATAATAGGAAGGAAGGAAGCTAAACAGCACACATGTAAGTACCCGTGAAAGCCTAAGAAAACAAATATCTTGATAAATGTTTCAATATAGAATAGGTGTTACATTTTTAGTTTTTAATAACGTATCAGCCAAATTGAGCTGGCTCTTCAAGAGCTGTTTGATCCTTTGATGATACTTGGATGTTGGCTTCCTTGTCTTCTCATCATAGTTTTCAAGTAGTTATAAGATATCAAGGTACTTTTAACTGCTCTGTAAATGTAGGAGATATCTGTCTGAGTCCAAGGTAGGAGTCAAGAGCATTATCATTGTTGAGTCCTTTTGTGCCTACAAGAGATCTAAGTCCAGCTCCCCTTGAATTCCATTGACTCTTATCTATCACCAACTTGCTTTGATGATTAGTAGTTAAGATTCTTGCAGAGGGTTAGCATACAGTAAACCTGTATCAATTTGAACTACTTTGCTTCATGACTTCTTGCACTTGACAGTATAACTGCTATGTAGCCCATTGTAGCTCCATTCTATTACCTAAACTACTTTTCCTTTCTTCATTCTCTTCCTGTAGCACTACTTCAGACTGAATGAAGTCTTCCTTTTAAATCTGTATAAGTTTTAGCTCCATGTTCCAGTTCCAATTTCCATGTAGCTTGATGTCTTCCATATAGAGGAGGTAGCTGAGTTCCACTTTTGAACTTGAATCCTAATCAGTCTTTGTGATTATCTGGCCAAGGAAGTTGAAGTCTATGTAGAACAGAAGTGGGGATAGTACATTCCTTGGTGAATGCTAAACTTGATGATCACTTGTATGAGTTATCTCGAGTTGAGTTCCACAATCCCATTGAATTCTTGAGGAAGGTTCTTACATTCTGATAATTTTGTATAATGCCAGCCATTCACAGATTCATGTTTGTAGCTTTAGACCATAGGCTTTCCTATAGTCAATCATTGGCTGCAGTTGGATGGTGCTTTTCCTTTGTGAGGGTTCTTTCATGATCAGCATTGTTCTTCCTTGTATAGCCAGTCAAGTGGGAGTCTGCTAGTAGACATTTGTGCACTACTAATAGTTTCTTTATCCAGTAGATGTGGAACTTATGCAGGTCAGCTACTGTCCAGCTCTTCATGTTCTTCACCTACTGTTAAATTTCTGTTATTGCAATAGTGACTGATTTCTGTTCTTGATAACTGCTGCAGTCTACTCTCAGACCCTGCAGCAATTTGAACTGGCATTATATTTTCTTTTTCTGCCATATGTTCTTCCAATAGTGTTCAGTTTTGGCTGTTGGTGGTTCTATCATTACTGGTTGATGGACTGCAGATGGAAATATGCTTTACATGTTTTTTTTTTTTTTTTTTTAGAGAAAAGCATTTCTCTTCTAGGCTTCTGCTTCTCTAATGTATCTCCTTTGCTTGGTCATGGTGCTACATATGAGCATATGTTTAGCAGTCTATAAGGCTTCAAATGGAGTCAGGCCTTTTTCCAGTATTTTTCTACTGTATTTTTCTTTCCAGATTCCAGATCTTTGGCTCTAATCTCATTTTCGGAGAGGTGGGGATATGTATTGCTATTTCTTTTGATTATGTAGACAAGCACTTCTATAATTAGAGTGTACATCTGTTAACTGTTTGGAGTTATGGTAATGCCATGATGGTTCTCTTGGCATTCTCCAGCATATATCTGATGGTACTCCTCCATTGACCTGTGGTGATTGGTCTTAAGGTGACATATATACCTTTTTTTCTACATATACCTGCATTTTTATTGAATAAAGTGTCCTCTTGGGAATTGTTAACTATTAGAAGTTATGATAAAGGCATTCATGTTATGATAAAAGCATTCTTGTGAAGCGAACAAAGCAAAATATGTCAACATTTTAACCTTTGTTAATAACTGTTTAAAGATAACTGCATAACAATTCACCTAATGTTCCTGTCAGTTTTTATAGTCTCACTATAAGTAAGTACACAAATTATTCAAGTTCCTGCTGCCAAAATTAGCTTCTGCTAAAATCATTTTAGATTAGTGCTCTTTCTATAAAAATCCAGAAAGTTGTCTGCAAGAAATTTCTTGATAGGAATATTTCACATGGCATTTTAATCCTTTTGTGGAATGTAGCTTCTCTTTTGCTGTGAGTGTATGATTTTTTTTCTTTTTTTCATGTTTTCATTTCTAAGCAGAGACAAAGCAGATGGTAAAGACACAACTGACTATGTGTCAGTCAAAATAACAAAGTTACTAAGTACAGTGGAACCTCGGGTCACAAACGCTTCCGACCAAAAAATCCACCCAATTTTTGAATTGGGTCAACATTCAAAAATTGGGTAATGAACAAACCTGGCTGCAGCAGATTCCCTTTCCATGCCAATTTCCCTTCCATGAATGTGCAGTCTGCACAAATTTTTGTTTTACATGCACAGTTGATTGTGATTCCAGTCATGACCAAATCAGGCTGCAACCGTACTCCTGGAATGGATTATGGTCACAACCCGAGTTTCCACTGTACACTTTTGCTGGTGGGAACTCTTTCTAAAGAGATGTCCCTTGTTATGATTTAAATATAGTTACTTCAAATGCTACTAAGAAGTCATGTGCATCTCACAATTAGTAACAGATATTGCCATCTTCTGCTTTATTTATCAGGAGGTACAGATCATTGATTTAGTATTAAAGTTTACCAGGAATGCTGGCAAAGCATTTGATTTTCTTCCTAATGGTTTCCCCCCCCCCCACAGGTACAAGGTCTGCTTCTCTTAGAGTAACAATTGATTAATGCTGTTAAAGCAAAGATCATTAACAAATTTGAAACCTAAAAATTGGATTCACTGTAATGATCTAATGGTAACATCATAATTTTTGATGTATATGTCAGGATATGTGCAGAGTAATCCTTATATAAAAAGGATATGCACATGGAAAATGGTTTATGAGAACAGTTATGAAGAAATATATGGCATAACAAAGTTGAACAAGTTGTATTGTTTACTTGAAGAAATAGTACAATCCAATAAATAGTCCATGTCATACACATTTTTAACAGTCCAGAAATATCCAGTTATAAAGTCTTCCTACATCTACTTATAAAGTCTTCTTACCAGTTCCATGTCTTTTACATCAGACAAATATCAAATCATAGTACAACAAATAACCTTCCATATCAACAGAATATCAAAATAAACAGGATTAGTCAGTATCGGTCCATAGTCAGTCAGTGTCAGTATCAAGAGAGATCATCAGTGAAAAAGAGCAAGAATTAAACCATGATCTTTAGCTCCCTCTTATGGCAGCTTGTAGCATAATTAACCAACCAGAACACAGCATAATACATTACAGTATTTTTCCTTAAAGCTAGAAACTTATATATTTATAGTTTATATATTGTCAACCCAACTACGTTATTTACATATACATAACATTCTTCCCTTTGGATTGGTCAATATATAACACATTATGTCTTTAATTCATAATTTTTTCACAATTAATAATTAATACAATTTCATAGAGATTAGAAGATTATTTATCATACATAAAATGCTTGTTTGAACTCTGCTATATTTACAGATATATTTATAGATTTACTCTCTCTAATTGACCTTCTAGAAAACTCAGAATGTTGTTTGTTTATATTCTTCCTCTACCTCCCCTATTGAATCTTTTGCAGTTATAGATGGTTCGTCTTTTCCTGATTCATCAATCTTCCCATCATTTTTATGATCAGTGAACTATGGAGTTCTTACAATACTATGTTTTTTATTATTATATTCTTGTTTAAACTTTCACCAGCCAGCATCCTCCAGATATTTAGCACTTGCACTCCAATATATATTAGTAGTACCTGTCTCCCCAAAGTTAAATAAATATGATTAGATCCATAACCTACAAAATATAATTTCTTAGCTCTATATTGTCCCTTTTGCCTTACTTGCATGGGAATATGAGCCCATGCTGGGGTTCCAAATGTATATAAATAACCACGGTCTGGTTTTCTTCTATGCCAACAAGTAAATGGTAATTCATCAGTCATTAAACTTATTACATTATTCAAAACATGTTCAGCACATATTATTGCCTCATCCTACAGTTGCTCTGATATACCAGAATCATATTCCTAGCCATAACCTGTAATGTTTGTCTTCTACATTCAATATATGAGTTATGTTGTAGTCTATAAGGATCAGAATGCTCATGTTCAATTCCAGCTTTTCGTAACATGGTTTCAAATTTGTTATTAGTAAATTCAGTATCATTATTTGTAATTAATCTAATAATTTTCTGTTTCTGTTTTCTTTCAGTAAATTTTAGCCAGTTTACAAAATACTGGTACATTTCTTGCTTTGTTTTCATTAGGTAATAGAAACCATATCTGGAAAAATGATCCATAATACTCAATATATTCTCAATATAGAGGTGGAGAGTACATTCCATAATACTCTCCACCTATACTAGGTTTTCTAAGTCCAATGATATCAGCAAACACAATGTCTAATGGTTTACTGGTTTTCAATCCATTTACCATATTTTCAGAAATTACCTTGTTTTCCTTTTATTACACATATTGCAATCTACATACTTCATACAAGGTTTTAAATCTATACCAGTAGACAACTCAACAGTTTTCTTGATCATTTTGAAATGTATATGTCCCATACGTCTATGGAGTAGATGAATACATTCATCATGGGGCTTCTTATTCTCATAAATTGAGTTAACATTACTTGATGGATCATCATTTATAATAAACAAACCATTTTCCAATCTTGCAGTAATACTTTTACCTTGTTTGTCTATTAAACATGTATCTCCCTTAAAAGTTACTACAAATCCTGCTTTTTCCATTTCTTTTACAGATAGCAAATTAAACTTCATTCCAGGTACATATAATATCGGTAAACTTTCATTTATACATGAACAATATGCAGTACCTTCTCCATATATTTTCATTTTCCATCCATTAGCTAATTATATATGTTGTTCACTCTTTCTCATGTTAACAAATCTCTCTTTACTTTTAGTTATACACTGCGATGCTCCACTATCAACTACCCATATATCATAGTTTACATTTGTAGTTATATTTGATATTGCTAAACAAACATTCTTATGAGCTTTCTGTATATTATTCTGTTTCTTATCCTTTTTACAGTATCTGGCTATATGTCCTTTAGCCCTACAAGAGAAATATTTCCTAACAATATAGGCAGTTGAAGATAGTTTTTCTTCCTGTGATTGTCTTTCTCTCAGTTGAATTCTATCTTGCCTTCTTGACTCTTCTAACAGTCTTCCAGTTATTCCAGTCAATGTAAGTTCATCTCTGTTTAAATTTTCCAGTGAAGACACATAATCATCATAAGTTTAATCCAAAAAGAAAGAATAATGTAAACCTGATGCAACTCAGAAAAAAACAGTTCTTTTTCTTGTAGCTCCTGAAAAGTCCTTTTCATAAACTCCAAATGAGCTAACATATTGCCACCTTTTATAAGACGAGCTTGAAACAGTTTACGTGTAAAATATATGTGTGTACCCATACTATCTTGAACATAAATCTTCTTCAGAATGTCCCAACATCTAGCAGCAGATTCTTGACCATGAATATGAACTAGCTGCTGATCACTCAGTATCAGTCCAATTATTTTAAGAATCTTTTCATTATCCTGGTTAAATTCAGCTATTTTCAGCTGAATTTAAAAGCTAAATTCAGCTTTTTATCTTCATCATTCAATGGATGCAAAGTTGTTACATCAGTGGATTATTCACTACAGTCCATAATCCTTCTTTATGCAGAAGTAGGCTGCACTTCATAGACCAGAAACATAGTTTGTTCTATTCAACCGGGTTATCAAGGATAGACTGGTCTTGTGCCATTGTATCAATAAACCACAATTAACTGTCTAAATATGAAACTGTATATTCACACTGGTTCTCAAATCTCAATATGCCCATAACCAATGTTAGGATATGTGCAGAGTAACCCTTGTATAAAAAGGATATGCACATGGAAAATGATTTATGAGAACAGTTATGAAGAAATATACAGCTACACAGAGTTGAACAAGTTGTAATAATGTTTACTTGAAGAAATAGCACAGTCCAATAAACAGTCCATGTCATACATGTTTTTAACAGTCCAGAAATATCCAGTTATAAAATCTTCTTACATCTAGTTATAAAGTCTTCCTATCGGTTCCATGTGTTTTACAGCAGACAAATATCAAATCATAAGATAACAAATAACCTTCGATATCAGTAGAATATCCAAATAAACAGGGTTAGTCAGTATTGGTTCATAATCAGTCAGTATCAATATCAAGAGAGATCATCAGTGAAAAAGAGAAAGAGAATTAAACCATGATTTATAGCTCGCTCTTAAAGCGACAAACATATATATTTGTAGTTTATTATTGTCAACACAACTACATTATTTACATATACATAACAGTTTATTGGTTTTATTTTCATACCCCTAATAATAAAATGAAACATAGACCATACAATACCATGGTATGCTAAAATAAAGACAGTGTTGGCAGAGACTGTTTTTGAAAGAAAATATTATGTTCTATGACCCTAGATTTTGTATTTAAGAAGCTCAACGCACTTTGATATTTTAATAATTGAAAGGATGCTATCATGCTACCTGGAAGGAAGCTGACTCCTAAAATGTAACAAAGCAGTTATCACATAAGCTTTTGTCAATCACAGATACTCCCTCAAATATATGGGTTTATAAACAATCTCCCTATCCAATCACATTATATGTACATATATGTACATAAAGTAGTGATTGGGATTAAAAATGCAGTTAGAAACAATTTAGAAAATTAAGACACTTTAGATTATCAATATGAACAGAATTACTCAGATAAATAAAGTAATAACTCAGGGATAAATTCAATGTTTAATTTATAGCAGGAATGTTTAACTTTGAGGATCTATGAACAGATTTTAGTGGGAAAATATTTTGAATTGAAAAAAGTTGCAACTTTATTTTCACACATATATTTGTTAGTGTTTTTAATATTTTAATAATTGCATTTGAATATAATTGGGATATACTGTATAGAATTCTCTCAAAAGAATCCATCACATAAAGAGGTTGAGCCATCTCCTGATTTAAAGTCTGTATAAATATTTAGAAAGTGTTAAAATAAGATTTCCCCTTAATAATAAAAAGGTATTATTATAAAATTGATTTGAAAGGAAAATGAATTTTTGTAAAGCTTGCATTGCCAGTGAAAAGTTGTCACTTTTGATTAATTGGCTGTTATTATTTATTTAAAATAAAAATAGGTACATTTGTAAATATAGTGTTTAGGAGTAGTCTTGCATATCATTGACTTAAGGAAAACCCCTGTGAATACTCTGCTGTTGTTGGACAAAGATTTGCCAATATCATCCTTATTTTTTTCTGATCCAAGAGAGGATATTCTGTTCCAGACCTCTTTCAGGCTAAGCCTCTCTCTCTACTTCCTTATGGGACTCTTGTTGTGTCCTCCCAGCTTTGTTTTCACCTCTCTTGAAAGAGTACAACCTAAATTCATCAGAGCAGCTGTCTAGATGGGTCTAGGACAGTTCACCACTACCAACTCACCTCTGCAAAATCACCACCACCAAGTCACTGCAGAACAACTACACATGGCTAACTCACTGCAAGGACAACTCATGGCAGCTGGAGGGTGAGCAAGAGGATGGACAAAGTGCAGAACTTATTCAGGCAGGTAGCAGGAAGGTGGTAGCATAAAGAGACTTCCCATTTCCACACTTCCATTGGCCCAGCCACCACTGCACAGGGCTATGAGCAGAAGAAGCCAGGAATGGCAGTAGTGGCAATCAGGGTGGACAGAGTGTCAGAGTGCATGCAGTATGACGAAGTGAGACAACCCAGGAGCAAATAGAGTGCACAGGTTTGTATTTACATATAGTGGTTTTATCCCTACAAAAGCATATATACATACAAGTACTTTTTTGACAAGTTTTAACAAACAGCAATCAATAATTTACAGCATGGAAGCACACATGGAGAGAGAGTTATACCCTCACAGAGCCTCTCTTATAATACAGTATAGCAGTCAAAGGTAGCAGTCAAATGCTAGAAGACTTCCAAGGTCCCTTACTATTCTATTCTGTTCTATTCTATTCTATTCTATTCTATTCTATTCTATTCTATTCTATTCTATTCTATTCTATAATACTGCTGACTCATTAATACCATTGCATCATCATTACAGCATTTCAGTATTACAACATCACAGCAGTTTGTCAGCTCTTAAATCATCATTACCCTGACACAGAGAGCAGGCAGCAGTTAGGAGCTTCTCATTTTAACACTCCTGCTATCACTATGCCTGCCACACTCATAGAGTTACAGCACATTTAGCTAAGTTTTGTACAGTAGCAGAGAAGATCCAGTATCTTCTGGGCCAATATAAATATTTTTACTCCACTGCTATTAATAATTGTTGATACCTCTACTTTATCTCAAAGGTGATTTTTCAAAAGTTGGACTTTATTTATTTCTTTCTCTTGAAGAGGTTTTGCTTCTAATCCAAAAAGCATTTTGAGTTCTGACTGAATGGTGGGGAATGAAAGGATTTCTATTTCTTTCAGTCATCTGTTGTTTCATTCCCCAACATTCAATCAGAATAGAAGATGCTTTTTGGGTGAAAAGTGAAAAGTCGTCAAGAGATTAAAAAACAAAGATAGTTCGGTTGTTTTTTGAAAAAGCCTCTTTGGGGTAACCATGCCCTGGATGAGTGAGAATCTTAGTCATATATGTTGTAATTTTAAATGTTACATATTTAATATAATCATGGTGTTTATATTATAATTTAATAAAGGCCATCTCCTGAATCTCACTGCTAGATGTTAGTAAGGTTATTTTACAATCATATTTTAGTTCTCTCTTAAATTTTATTTATTAGTTATGTATACTGATATTTGATCACAATAAATTGATGTGAATTGAATTAATTGCTGAAAAATTATCAAGCTATTCCTGATAAAGTCAGTTTTTCAACTAACTATTATTAAAGCGTGAATGGAAAGAGGAAGATTGTCTCTGTTCAATATTTTGGATTGTATTCTATAGATTTCTGCTTAACCTGTTTTGTGAAGACCCTTCATCTTTTGTGGGGTATGAAGATGCTGCTGTTGGGAAGGTTTTTTTTCCATATATTTGATCCCAATCCATAGCTGAAATGTTTGCTTATGCATAGTGTAGAACAATTTTCTTGGAATGGACAAAGCAGCTTCAAAAAACAATATGGTGATAGTTTCATTTCTGATGAAACCAGAATAAAACATTGATCAAGCAATAGGACATGTACTATAAGTGGCCTGTGATAAAATTTTTGAAGCTTATATATTTTAATAAATTCTATAGTGCTTTGGAAACTACAGATGTGGGTGCTGTTATTCCCTCCCACTTAATTTGAAACTGTGGCTTAATTAGTGAGTAAAGAATCAATCAGCTGACATTGTCATGCTGCCAAACTCTGACAAGAGATGTTCTGGATAATTTGGTCAAACTTTAAAATGATTATTATTTAACAGTTACTAAGAAGATGCCATTAAATGCCCATAAAGTTGCTTGGTTCTTACTCATGATAGTTCCTTTCAGTACGATTAAATTAAAATCATAAATGACATATGATTATTATAAAAAATTGAAAAGATATGTTCATTGGAAGAAAAAAGTAAGTGTGGGTTGACAGGTACCACAATATAATTGCAACTGAATTTTCCCTGCTATGATCATTTAAATAGATGATATTTTTTTAAAAAGTTAAAAGTTTTAATTATAGTAGTAAAAAATAATGCAAACTGAAAAAGAAAATAAAAGATTCAATTAAAAAACATAAAGGTGAAGAAAAAACATAAGAAAAAGGTTTTCTACCCTCATCATAATAGACAGAAATAATTTCACTATCTCTTCCCTCCTCTTAAACAGCAAATATTAAATTCTTCATTCTATAACTAAGCTATCAACTATAGACAAATCTAAAAGTTATGTCTTCTTCCATCTACTGCAAGCCAAAAGTCCAAACAGAGTCCTAAAAATAATATTAATTGCTGTCATCCCATATATCAAATTATCTTTAAGCAAATTCACATTTAGAAGGCATAAATAGTCTCAATATTCTTATTTAAATAAAAAAGACTGAAATTTAATATACCAAAGAGGGACATTTTTTCCTTTAAAGAGAAGAAATTATTTAAGTGAAAGGACAATTAGATATAAAGCCAATTTAAATATCATCAGGATATATAAAGTGATTGTAGGGAGAAAGCTTAAACACTATTATAATTGTAAGCTGTGGGAAGCCCCCCCTCCAAAGAATGAATATTTTGGCAAATATTAAAAAAGGCAGGATATAATATGAGCTATGGTGATGTAGTGGTTAGAATGCAGTAGACTACTTCTGCTGACTGCCGATTGCCAGCAGTTTGCAGTTCGAATCTCACCAGGATCAAGGTTGACTCAGCCTTCCATCCTTCTGAGGTAGCTAAAATGAGGATCCAGATTGCTGGGGGCAATATGCTGACACTATAAACCACTTAGAGAGGACTGTAAAGTGGTATATAAGTACTATTGCTATTTCTCCTGAAGGAAAAATAAAAAAAAATATTAAGGAAAGCAGAAATCAGCCCGTTTCTCTGCTCCAAGCAGAAACTGAGCAGGTCAGCTTTTAGAAATGCGAAAGATTATATGATCTGAAGAGAAACCACAATATTTATTAAAATAATTTGCTAAATGTTATGTCTTATATTTTAGGTACTACTTTTGTAATAGACCATAAGAAGTTTTGATTTATTGATTAATTATATATCATAAAGTTGCTGTCAATTTTTAATGACCACATAGATAAATTTTCTTCATGCTGATCATTATTTACTTGTAAAAGGAAAAACAACCCTATGATCTTGCAGTGGCTGCTAAACTTCTGTGATATATCACATTCATGCCAAAATTTTAAAAAGTATGCACAACTTCATAGGTTGCCCATATGACTTAGGGTGACAAAAATATCTATTTCCAATTTATAAACAGCTTTCTCCATGGAACAGTTATCAGTAAAGGACCAGGAATGAAACTAATTGCTGTCATTTAGGATTCTTCTCAGACATACGAGAATGCCACTCAGGAATTGACATAAACTAACAAACAAAACAGATTGATACTCTGAGAGTATCTCTCCTTCTCTCTCAGAGCATTCATTGTTTCCTACCATTGTTGACTTTTGCTGCTTCGAAGTTCATCTGAAATACTTCAGTTAGACACTGAAAATGAAAACAAAAGTGGAAAGTTCTAATGAGTGTACACTTAGATATATCTCAGTTAAAGAATCACTTTCTATGAAAATCGTATTAGAAATGTAATAGTATCATCTTCCCTTTACTTCTATAGGTGCAGGAGGCTGGTGTCCATCAGAAAGTAACCATTACCAGTGGCTACAAGTGGATTTTGGCAATAGGAAACAGATCAGCTCAATTGCTACTCAAGGCAGATATAGTAGTTCTGACTGGGTAACTCAGTACCGAATGCTTTACAGTGATACAGGGAGAAATTGGAAGCCATATCACCAAGATGGAAATGTTTGGGTAAGTTACTTGTAATGCATGCATTTTAATTATACTATTTCTTCCTTGAAATTCCCTAAAATTATAACCAGACTGAATGTAAATGTAATAAATGTAATTTATTTTCTGATTTCATAAATAGAATAAAAATATTTATTACTTAATAATGATAGATTATTCAAAAATATTTTATTTATGTGATAATGGCCATATTATTAATGTACAACATTAGCATATTGTTCCAAACAATCTCTGTCTTAAACTGGTCAAGATCAAATTGGTTGTGAGTGGAGTTAACCTGCAATTCTTTATTCTAATCACTGCAGTACACCACCACAGCTCCTATAATTCTAGCAAGAATTACTTCCATATATATAATTCACTACACAATAGGGCAAGGTCAAATATTTTAAGCATGACAGATTTTTAAAATGGCAAAAGGTGATAAATAGAAATTATGAAAAGTCTAGATGCTTACAAATTATTGATTGCAACTATCAGTTGGGGTAAAATGGGAGGGAAGAGTAGAACATTTACTAGTTTGTTCATACTTGTTTTAGTATTTTTATTTTTTGTCTACATATTTCTTTCTTTTCCTATAATATTGATAGAAAGAGAGGGAGAGAGAGAGATGGGGGAGGGGAGAAGGGGAGGGAGAGAGAGGAAGATGAGCCTGGTGAAGGCTGCTGTGTTTGTTCTGTGAAGTGAATGTAAGTTTAAAAAGATGTGACCATTTTAAAAAAAACATCCAAAGGCAGTGGTGAGGATCAGTATGATTTCATCTGTTTAAATATATTTTTTCATTGCCCAAATCTTTGATTCTCTCCTTGACGCTGCCTGAAGAAATCAAGTAAATTAAGTAAATTGATCTAATATATGCAGGTACATGAACCACTCATAATATATAGAATGTGACATTCAGCTTTTCTTGGCACAGTATTTTGGGACCGTTATTTTTTAAATTACAGAATACATGTTCTGTATGCAAATTGGGTTACTCCAAAACATGCAAATCTGATTGGTCAACTAAAGTAAGCATTGGATTGGTTCACTAAGAACCAATCCAAACAAAGTAAAAAAGGCGGCAAATTCGATCAGCTGCCATTGGTTACAAGCCGGCAGGCTAGCCTGTATAAAAGGCTGCCGCTAAGTCGGCCAACCGTTCCGTTTTACTGACTACTGTAAATAAAGACTTTTCGTTGTTGGAAGCCGGTCTACCTCGTGTTTTTCCGAACAAAACACTGGCGACGAGGATGGGATCGTCCTGAACACAAAAACTGCATGCGGTGATAAGAAGACCAGATGACAACAAAGATGCCTGGAAACAACGCACCGCCCGCACCCTTCAACCCCAACGAAGAGGATTGGGATTCCTATGCAGATCGCTTCCAAATGTATCTGGAAAGCAATGAAATGGAAGGAATTTCAGAGCAACGTAAGAGAATTGTGTTCCTAACACACTGTGGGCCAACGGTTTTCAAGATGGCAAAGGCTCTAGCGAAGCCCCAAGATGTCAAACAACTAACGTGGCCAGAATTGCAACGAATTCTCAAAGCACACTATGCTCCGATGGTGTCAAACTTAATAAAACGACACGAATTCTACAGGAGAGACCAGAGAGAGGGAGAGACCGTCACCGATTTCGTTGCTGCACTTCGACAAATAGGTGGTGAGTGTGAATTCTCAAACCTCGACGAGGCAATGAGGGATCGAGTGGTGTTGGGGTTGAGAGACTCGACCACACAGAGTAAATTACTCAACAAACCCAACATCAGTGTAGCCGAAGCTACCAAGGAAGCCACAGCCGCTGAAGCCGCGAAAAAATCGGCTGTCACTATGAAGAAAATGAACACGCATAGTGGCAAAACGAACCCAACCAAAGACAAAAAACAATCTACCACCACCACGCATTACGAAGAGTATGGCGAAACACCTGACAATAGCGAAGAAGACGACGAGGTCCACCGCCTATACACAAACAGAAAAGAGCGCAAAAGAAGAAATTGGCGGGAATGCGCTGGCTGCGGAGAAAACCATCCCCGAGCCGAATGCAGATTTCTCGATGCCATCTGCAGGGTCTGCAAGAAACGAGGGCATATCGAAAAAGTCTGCAGAAACAAAAAATACTACAGCCCAACGAGACGCAGAAATTCCCCAACACGAGCTGAGCCTAAACGAGCTGAGAGAAAGTGGCAACAAGAGAAGCGAGCCAATACACACCAAACTGTCATTATAAAGAGCGCTCAGACGGAAAGTGGGAAGAAAGTTAAAGTCATTGTAGAAATCGAAGGGAAGCCCTGCAAGATGGAAGTAGACTCGGGGTCCTTTCTCTCTATGGTATCGTGGGATACAATAAAACAGCTAGTCCCAGATATCAAAACCAAAAAACTAAAGAAGCAGCACCTAACTCTCAAGGACTACCAGGGAAACCAAATCCCTGTAGTCGGCATGGGACATTTCCGAGTCACCTACAAAGAACACGTCAAAGTGCTACCGCTGACCATAGTCGACAGAGACAGACCAAGTCTCCTGGGCATCGAATGGTTCGCACCATTGGGCATCGGGATGACCGGGATCGATCGAGTGACTGCAACCGGCTGGGAAGAAGACCTCATCCGGGAATTCCAGGACGTTTTTGATGGCTCACTTGGCAAGTATCGGGGAAATCCCATTTCTTTCAGTTTAAACCCCCAAATAGCCCCACGAAGAATAAAAGCCAGACGAGTTCCTTTTGCACTAAAGGCAAAAATAGAGGAACAGCTAGACAAATTAATAGACCAAGGGGTATTAGAACCTGTGGACCATGCCAAGTGGGAAACGCCTATAGTCACACCTATCAAACCCGATGGGTCCGTTAGAATCTGTGGTGACTATAAGGCTACCCTGAACCATGCATTACAACCAAGCACATACCCGGTGCCAGTAGTCCAGCATTTGCTTCACTCCCTGGGAAAAGGAAAGGTTTTTGTTAAACTCGACCTAGCACAAGCCTACCAACAACTCCCAGTGGACCCAGAAACTGCGGAAGCACAGACTATAGTTACCCATAAGGGCGCATTCAAATGTCACCGACTGCAATTTGGAGTAAGTGTAGCCCCAGGCGTTTTCCAGAGTCTAATGAAACTCCTCCTAAATGGCATACAAGGAGTCGTACCATACTTTGACGATGTCCTGATCTCAGCCAAAGATGAAACCCAATTAAAAAAGAGACTCAAAGAAGTACTAACTAAGTTTAGAGAATCTGGCCTCAAAGTGAAAAGAGAAAAGTGTTGCCTAGCTAAGAATAGCGTTGAATTCCTGGGCTATTTAATAGACGGAGAGGGTATACACCCTACAGACAAGAAAATTAAAGCCATCAATGAAGCACCAGAACCAAGAAACAAAGCCGAACTACAAGCATTTCTTGGACTGATAAATTTTTATAATGTATTCCTACCGAATAAAGCCACAATAGCAGAACCATTGCACCGTCTATTGGACAAGAAAGCAATTTGGACTTGGGGTTATGGAGAAAAGAATTCCTTCCAGAAAATTAAAAAATTGCTAACATCAACTAACATTCTCATTCAATTTAGCGACACACTGCCATTGAGGGTGACCTGCGACGCTTCGCCATTTGGAGTCGGTGCCATCCTGAGCCATCAACTGCCTGATGGCAGAGAGGCACCCGTCGCCTACTACTCAAGGACCTTGTCCAAAACCGAGAGGAATTACAGCCAACTCTACAGAGAAGCTCTAGCAATTGTCGCTGGAGTGAAACGCTTCCACGAGTACCTCTACGGGCGGACTTTTCAAATTATAACAGACCACAAACCACTAATGGGAATTTTGGCGGGAAACAAGCCAACACCAAATATCCTTTCTCCAAGAATGACTAGATGGTCAGAGTTCCTAGCAGCCTATTCCTACACTCTGACACATCGACCAGGGAAACAAATTTCCCATGCAGACGCTTTGAGCAGAGCACCCTTACCAGAAACCGAGGAAGACCCGGCACCAGCGATGACAGCATTACAAATAGAGACTTGCCCCGATCTACCCATATCTGCTTAAGATGTCGCCAGAGCCACCGCGAAAGACTCAGTGACTTCCCGCATCCTCAGCTGGGTAGGTAAAGGCTGGCCGGAAAATCAAAAAACTGAAAACTTTAAACCTTTCCAGACCAGACAGACTGAACTTTCGATTCAAAAAGGGTGTTTATTGTGGGGTGATCGGGTAGTCATTCCTAACAAACTGCAACCCAGGGTACTTGGGATGTTACATGAAGGGCACCCGGGAATTGTGAAAATGAAAAGCCTTGCAAGAAGTTATGTTTGGTGGTCGGGTATTGATAGGGACATAGAATATTGGGTAAGCTCGTGCAACAAGTGCCAGGGAATTAGACCATCCCCGCCTAAAGCACCCATTAGAGACTGGGAAACCCCGCGAGGCCCTTGGTCAAGAATCCACATCGATTTCGCGGGTCCTACCAAGGGGCATACATTCCTGATTGTCGTTGATGCCTATTCTAATTGGCTAGAAGTAAAAATCATGCCATCAACGACAACAGAAACTGTAATCAAACAACTAGACAACCTTTTTGCCACCCATGGTCTACCGGACATCCTCGTATCAGATAATGGGCCACAGCTAACCAGCCTACACTTCGAACAATACCTAGCCTCCCTAGGTATCAGACATGCCCTAACCGCGCCGGCTCACCTGGCCGCGAACGGCAGGGCAGAGAGAATGGTCCAGTTTACCAAAGAGGGATTAGAAAGAATGGACACCGGTGATGTCCAACAGAAAATAAACCGATTGCTCACTCTCCAACACATAACGCCCAGTACCATGACCAACAAGTCCCCAGCAGAATTGCTCATGGGGAGGAAATTAAGATCACACCTTGATAGGTTGCACCCAAATTTTATGCCAGAAAACCCCCCCGACTCCTCCACACGATTTAGGAAATTTGAAGTAGGCGAGTTGGTTTACGCCAAAAACTTCACCGGGGACCCTGTTTGGCTACCAGGACAAATAACGCAAATAACAGGCCCCAAATCCTACCGGTTAACAATTGACGACGGCAGGGAATGGAAGCGGCACATAGACCAACTCCGTTCCCGAAACATAGAATGAAATACAGACATTCACCCATACATGGAAAAAGCCGGTGATGGACAAACCAAAGGGGGGCGGGGGAAATGCGAGAAACAAATAAAGAACCGATACAAACAAAACCCAAAGAGCAAAACCCAAACAAACAAAAAGAGCAAATAAAAGACTCACTGTTTGAAGAGACTTGCGTGAAGAGCCCATCGGAAGGGGACAGCCAGGCCAGCTCGACCTGCCCGGAGGAAACGGGAGGGAGCGGCAAAACCGCTGGCCTAAGAAACTCAGGCGGCAGAATGGCTGACTCACCCTTCCAGACGATTCCAGAGAGAAGGATGGACGACACAGCAGCCCCATCTGAACAGGTCGAAGTCTCCGCCGAAAGTGAACTGCGCAGGTCCAGTCGAGTCAGGAAAAGCCCCGCCTACCTGCACAACTACATCACCACGTAGGACTGAACCAAGGGGGGAGGGGTGTTCTGTATGCAAATTGGGTTACTCCAAAACATGCAAATCTGATTGGTCAACTAAAGTAAGCATTGGATTGGTTCACTAAGAACCAATCCAAACAAAGTAAAAAAGGCGGCAAATTCGATCAGCTGCCATTGGTTACAAGCCGGCAGGCCAGCCTGTATAAAAGGCTGCCGCTAAGTCGGCCAACCGTTCCGTTTTACTGACTACTGTAAATAAAGACTTTTCGTTGTTGGAACCCGGTCTACCTCATGTTTTTCCGAACAAAACAATACATATTCAGGCAATATCAGGATTTATATGGTTCTTGCTCTTTGCTCCTTCTTTACTATCACAGTAAATACTATTACTATTTTAGCACAGTGATTGCTTTGCTAACTCAACAATGAAAAAAAAAAGTCTGAGAACATGTTTGGAGATGAAAACTCAGGGAACGTTTTTTCTTCTTGTTGTGATCTTTATCTCCAATGAGCATAATCATTACACTGTATATCACAACAATTGCTTACATGTATTGACAACTCATATTTGAATTTGTTGTCCTCTTGGTACATTTCTCAATTTCAGCACAACTAATCAGAGGTACATCTTGCTAGTCAATACAATTTTTCTAACAAATATAATCAGAAAAGTTAAAATCAGAGAGGTACTATAACCTGTCTTAGTTATTTGCTTCCAAAAAATTCCCAGGGCAGAAGAGAGGGTGAGAAGAGCAAGAGATGAATACTCCTTTGCTGTTCATCAACACAGATATGATTTAACTAAATTTTTATTGTTTTTACTTTAAAATTTGGACTCTGACCAATTTATTTTCATTAACAATGTCACAGAATAACATAATTCCCAAAGGAATTAAGATGGGATAAGCTGTCCTTGAGTAGTTCTTGATCATGGAAGTTCATGTCCTATTTCCTGTTACTTTATCTATCAATAATACTTTGTCTTCTGGTTTCATTTAGTGCTTTAGCTGGCATGTTAGTGTTTTAGTTGGCATATTTTGTGCCTATATGCACTTATGTGTTCAATTGGACTGTTTCAAAACTAGTAGACTTGAATATTTCTCATATAACTCATACATTCCAATATCAAGATTATTTGTGAAAATTATCAGCCAGGCAAATTTTCAGAGACTCCATCGCATTCCAATAATCTGGTTCAGCCCTTGCTGATTTGGGACTGTCTCCTCCTGGTTGTTTCTATCCATAATAGAATCCACATCCCAGCAATAAAAATATTTTTCAAGTTTCATTATCTAAAAGGCAATGACTTGCAAGGCCCAGAAGAAGACCCTCTTCTGCTCTTTAGCCTGTTCACACTCCCTTGGAGATCATGCTAACCCCAATCTTGCTGCCTTGTATAAGGCTTTGAAAACATTGTGGCCAAGCCAGGGAGCCCAAGTGTGTGACAGAGCACATTTCTTGTTATTGTGTTCATTGTGTAATTAAATAAATAACCCCTGGTTGTCATACATTCAAAGCACTGGTGGGATTAAAATAATTTAATAACCTGTTCTCTGCTCTAATGACTGCTAGGTAGGCATGCCTGGGTGGTCATGTGACTGGGTTGGTAAGGCCAATTTGATGTCACTCACATCAAGTGGTGTCTCTTGTAGCCTCTCCTTACCCCTCCCCTCCCAGCCACTCCTCACCTCGTCTTGCATGTTATTGTGAGAGAGGAAGCTTTTTTAAAGGCATCTTCCCCTTGATACTAGCCAATGAGATGAGATTTTGCAATCAGAAAACTCACAATTTTCTTAGTAAGATTGAATAGAGAGATTTATAAAGAATAAGAGAGTTAGAAGGGACCATGGAGGTCTTCTAGTCCAACCCCTGCTCAAGCATGAGACTTAAACTCTCCAGTGATAATATACAGATAGTATAAAGCTTCTGAAGGCATCTCATTCCTCTGATTAATTATTCTCACTGTCAGGAAATTTCTTCTTATTTCTAGGTTGGATCTGTTTGATAAGTTTCCATCTCACAGATCCATCTCACAGTTACTTCCAGTTGAGCCTGGCACCACTTATTCTATATCTGTGCATTTGGATTTATTCTTACCTAAGTGTAAAATCTTACTTTACTCTCCATTAAATTGCATTTTTGGTGAGAAATGAAGTGCTACAGTGGCATTCAATTTACTACAATGCACTAAAGCTTGCAGAATACATCTCTGCTTATACAGATAATTCTGCTTATAAAGATTATAAAGATTATATAAAAGAGATGAATTGACAGAAGGTGTTGAAGCTACAGGAACCTTGGGGGCAAGTGATCATGGAATATTGGAATTCAACATTATGTAAGCACAAGTAGTACAAAAAAAAATCAAGCTAGAGTCTTAAAGCCCCTGTCACACAGCACCAACGGATGGAAAGAGGATGTAAAACGGAGAGAAACACTTGCCATCCGTTGGTTAATGCGATGCTTCCGTTCTGTACTCACTGCCTCCGTTTTTCATCCTCTCTATCTGTCCAGCATCTGTCGACTGACATTTCATCTGCTCAAAAAGTTTTGAGCTGCTCAAAACTTTTTGAGCAGAAAATGTATACAACACGTCCGTTCTGCATCCACAACGCATACGGGGAACATCCGTTCTACATCCGTCATCATCTGTTACACATCCGCTATATCCGCTAGGCATTCGCTTGCGCATCCACATAACTCAAATCCGCTCCAGTGGAAAATGGACACAGGGAGGAAGCGAAACGGATGCGGAATGGACACAAAGCGTTAGTAGCACAGATGGAGAAAGGATGAAAGTGGATGCAGTTCGCATACAAATCATTGAAACGGAAAAAAGGTTCGCAGAGGGGACGTATCTCGGATATTTAGGATGTCTGCAGGATGTCTAGAGGATGCAAAAGGACACCGAGCGGAAAACCTATTTTTCCTATAAAAAGGGGGAGCAACTCACCTGGATCTCACTTTCAGTCAAGCAGCCCTGCTATGCAGACCTCTTCAGCCTTACTCTGGCTCTTGCTCTTCCACAGCATCCAGTCATCTCCACCATGGATCATCACATACTCCTTTTGGTAGCCATCATTGTTCTACAACAGTGCGAAGCCACCTACAGGCTCTTTCACCTGTTCTACGCAAAGAAAAGGAGGCGGCCAAGAAGTGTCTCAGTCCGAAGATGTATCGCCAGAAAAGAAGAGTATGGACTGTACAACAAGCTGATGGTGGAGCTGAGGAACGAAGACCCTCGTGCATTCCAGAACTTCATGAGGATGTCACCAGCCATGTTTGATGAAGTTGTGCAGCGCCTGAGACCCAGGTTGACCAAGCAGAGCACCAACTTCCAGCCCAGCCTAGACCCTGGGCTCAAGGTGGCACTGACTCTGCACCACCTGGCCTCAGGGACCACATACAGGAGCATGCAGTACGGCTGGAGGGTGCCACACAACACCATCAGCATTGTGGTCAGAGAAGTGGTGCAGGCCATCATTGAAGAATACCTGGAGGAGCTCCTCCAGTGCCCCTCCACTGAAGAAGGCTAGAAGAAAGTTGCAGAGCAGTGGTATCAGAAGTGGAACTTCCCAAACACCGTTGGAGCCATAGATGGGAAGCACGTGGCCTGCAAAACTCCAGCCAAGTCAGGGTCCACTTATTTCAACTACAAGGGCTTCTTCAGCATCATCCTCTTTGCAATGGTCGATGCTGACTACAAGTTCATGTACATCGATGCTTCACACAATGGCTCAGCTTCAGATGGCCAGGTATACAACGCCAGTGACCTCAAGGAGGGGCTGGAACGAAACCTCATCATGGGCCTCATCAGATCCAGACCCCCTACCCAACGACACACAAGATGTGCCCTACTTCATCATGGGGGATGATGCCTTCTCCCTCAGAACTTACCTCATGAAGCCCTACACCTCCAGATGCCTCACCCGTGAAGAGGGGATCTTCAACTACAGGCTGTCCAGGGCAAGATGGGTGGTGGAGAATGCCTTTGGCATGCTGGCCAACAGGTTCCAGGTACTTCTCACCACCATGCAGCATCGCCCAGAGACCGTGAGGAGGATCGTGGAAGCTTGCTGCATCCTGCACAATCTCATGTGCACCCTCTACCCAGTGTTGCAGAACAGGCTCGTGGACCTCCAACAAGGCAATGGGGACATGGAGCCTGCGGAATGGAGGCAAGGGCGAAACCTGATAGGCACTGAGGATGTGCAAGGCCCCAACAGAGCTTCACGTGAAGGGAAGAAGCAGCGCAACCTCCTGAAACACTGGTGCAACTCCCTGGCTGGAACAGTGGAGTGGCAAGACAGGATGATAGATGCTTAATGGATGCTTCCTTCAGCCTGTCTCATCACACGGATGAGATTGGGCCATATTATGTTGAGTGGGCCTACAATGAACAGGGCATTTAAGAAAGAGTTTATGTTGAAATGTGTTGATCAATGATTACATTGTTATTGACAATGAAGGGCCATAGGTGTGGCACCTGGGAGGGTGGACCATACAGTCCCACTATGCTTGCAGTGGAGGTTTACCTATCCCACAGCTATTACCCATCCCATAGCTATTACCCATCCCATAGCTATTACCCATCCCACAGCTATTACCTATCCCACAGGTATACTAACCCATCCCATACCTATTAACCATTCCAAAGGTATACTAACCCATCCCACAGCTATTCCCCATCCCAAAGGTAACCCTGCCCATCCCACAGCTATTACCCATTCCAAAGGTATCCCTGCCCATCCCACAGCTATTACCCATCCCAAAGGTATCCCTGCCCATCCCACAGCTATCTTAACCCATCCCACAAGCATGCAAGGCTTAAACCATTTCTAAAAGTTTCCACCAAGACTTTATTTAATAAAATAAATGAAGCAAGTATGTGAAGCAAAGATAATCTTTATTAATAACAAGCTATAAAAGAAAAATAACTCAAGTGTCCCAAGCAAAGATAAAGTCAACAGGTAGCCACCCAGTCTCTGGGACTCTTCTTGGTCACTCTGAGGCATGCCCAGTCTCAGGGGTGAAGGGTCCAGGTGCTGTGGAGGTGGCTGCTGCTGGAGTGCTGGTCTGAGGCGTCATTGGGGTGGCTGGCCCCAAGAGGACAACAGGGGACAGTGTGTGGAGGAAGCTCTCAGAGAGCTGGCTCAGTCCTGTGATGTTGAGAGTTCTTTCCTCCAGGACATGGGGTGTCAGCCCCAATACTGATGACAGATGTTCTGAGGCTGGGCTTGGCTGTGGGGTGGAGGAAGGAGGAGTGTAGTGGGGCTGTCTGGTCTGCAGCTGAGTGAGGTGAGGCGTGGGTGGCATCTGTGGCGTGGGTGGCATCTGTGGCGTGGGTGGCATCGGTAATGTAGGTGGTATCGGTGGCACCGGTGGCATCCGATGTACCTGTGCCTGGACTGGAAAGGGCTGCCTGTGCTGCTGGAGCTCCTGGTAGCCATAGCCTTGGAAGGTGAGGGCCTGTGGAAAGCCTTGGAAGGACAGTGACATCACTTGGGGTGGAGGAGCAGGCCTGGACTGGGTGGGAGCAGGTTCAGCTGGGTATGGAGGGTTGTGAAGAAGACCGGTGATCCTGTCTGTATCACCTGGTACTGTGATTCCGGCATGTTCATGAGGGTCTGGTTGACGTAGGTGAGGAAGGATTTGCAGTTGGAGGATAGGACGTCGGTGTGAACCAGCTGAGAGAGGAGATCTACGCTGCTTCTGATGGTGTCCCTGATCTCCAGCTGAACAGTGTGGCTCTGCCCCTGTGGTCTGCCTTTCTGCCTGCTTTCTGTGGAGGTGAAGCTGCGGGTGGGGGTGGCTTGGTCTCTGGTGGAAGTGCCCTCTCCTCGCTCCCACAGCGTCAGGGGGTCCTCCACGAACTCCACCACAGGGAGTGCAGCTGTCGGGGAGGTCTCCATTGTGGGACGCTCCACAGATACCTGCCTGGACACAGGAGCTGACTCTTGGCCAGAAGAGGACTGGCTCTCTGTGGGCTGCCTGAGAGAGTGGGTAGACAGAGGGGCTGCTCCTCGGTGGCGGATCTCACCCTCCAAGAACCTGCACTTGGCCCTCACATAGGTCTCCCGGTCGGTGAGCTTGACCACGGCCTGGCCAGACTTCTTGAGGTGCAGCTTCCCGTACCAGGTGTGCATGTGCTTCCACCACCCGAGGAGGACCTCCAATGTGTAGCCCAGGCTCTCCCTCTTCTCTCGCCAAGCATCCTGCTTCCTCTTTGTGTCTTGATAGAGCCTGTGTCCCTTCCACCATAGGTACTCGTTCTCCCTCAGCCATTCCA
>BLBF01000044.1:25278538-25292189 GCA_015471245.1 Laticauda colubrina | reverse complement strand
CCTGTGTCCCTTCCACCATAGGTACTCGTTCTCCCTCAGCCATTCCAGCACCTCATCCTCATGTTCCTCTTCGATGGAGTATTGCCTCTTCTCCCGTTCTCACCTATACCTCTTCCTCCCTCTGGCAGGGCCATCTGGGCCATCATCAGAGGGGCTTTGAGGTTCTAGGGGCTGCTCCACTACACCACCACCAGCAGCAGCAGCAACAACAACAGTAGCAGCAAAAGCAGCACCACTAGCAGCTCCAGCAGGACCAGCAGCACCAGCAGAGTAAGCACCAGCAGTGCCAGCAGGACCAGCAGGACCAGGATCAGCAGCATCAGAGTAAGCACCAGCAGCGCCAGCAGCACCAGTAGGACCAGCAGGACCAGGAGCACCAGCAGGACCAGCAGGACCAGGAGCAGCACCAGCAGAGTAAGTACCAGCAGAAGCACCAGCAGGGTAAGCACCAGCAGAAGCACCAGCAGAAGCACCAGGAGCAGCGCCAGCAGAGTAAGCACCAGCAGAAGCACCAGGACCAGGAGCAGCGCCATCAGAGTAAGCCCCAGCAGAAGCCCCAGCACCAGGAGCAGCACCAGCAGAGTAAGCACCAGCAGAAGTACCAGCACCAGGAGCAGCGCCAGCAGAGTAAGCACCAGCAGAAGCACCAGGAGCAGCGCCAGCAGAAGCTCCAGCACCAGAAGTGTCAGCCCCAGAAGCAGAAGCCCCAGCAGAAGCAGAGTTAGGGCCAGGGGGTAGGATGGTGGCCCTGTCCCTCTTGCCAGGGCTGGCAGCAAATGGCAGAGGTTTTCTCTTCTTCCCCATGGTTGTTGGCTGACTGGCTGGCTGGCTGGCTGGCTGGCTGGATGGAGCTGTGTCTGGCAGCAGGTCTTTCCTCTGAAGGGTGACCTGCTTGCGAGCTGCTTCCCTTTATATCCACGGGGCTGACGCAATGCATCCTCCCCGCATGCACAGTGAACACTCTGCATCCACTAGGCATCCGCTAGGCATCTGCTAGGCTTCCGCTCTGCATCCGCTGTATCCGCTCGGCATCCGCTCTTTCCGTTGCGCGTCCGCTTTGCTGTGCTCCCCTGGAGGCCCTGCGGATGTGCCATCCGCTCCCATCTGCTTCCATCCGCTAGGCTTCCATGGAGCATCCGCTTTCCATCCTGGCTACGTCCTCCCCCCGCCCGTTCCTTTCCATTGTTGTCCACTCTGGTTATGCAAATTCGGGGCATTTTTGAGAGCGGATAACAATGGATGGAACATTTTCTCGTCCGCTGTGTCCTTTTTACAAACGTTTTGAATCCATTGGCCAATGTGACAGGCCCTTAAGAGAACTATTTTCAATAAACTTGGAGAGACCTTAGGAAGGATTCCCTGGATGAGAATCCTCAAGGGAAAACAACCCAAGAAGCTTGGGAAATTTTGAAAAGTGAGATTGTAAAAGCCCAGCCTAGAACAATATCAATGAAGAAGAAGAAGCTCTCAAAAGAAACTAGCATGGATGTAAAAAGAATTCTCTAACAAATTGAAAGACAAAAAGGACAAGTATAAAAAGTGGAAAGAGGGGCAAATAACTAAGACAGAATATTGTCAAATAGCCCAAGCCTGTAAAGATGAAGTAAGGAAAGCTAAGGCTCACAATGAACAAAGGCTTGTGACAAAAATAAAAAATAACAAAAACAGCTTCTTCCAACATGTTAAAAACAAGAAAAAGGTCAAGGAAACAATTGGTCCATTACTGAGAGAAAGTGTCAAGAAGGTGACAAGCAATAGGGAGAAAGAAGAATTACTTAAGTTGTTTTTTGCATCTGTCTTTACACAAAGAGAAAAAACAGTCCAACCTATCAAAAACAGCACCACAAAAAAACAGAATAGGGACACAAGTTCTAGGAAGAAAATGGTAAGTGAACACCTGTCTACCCTAGACAAGTTCAAATCACCAGGACTGAATGTATTACACTCCAAGGTTTTGAAGTAATTGGCAGATGAGATCTCAGAACCACTGTATTATATCTTTAAAAGATCCTGGAGCACTGGGGAACTGCCAGAGGCCTGGAAAAGAGGTGATATCGTTCCATCTTCAAAAAAGAAAAAAATAGATCCAGGAAACTACAGACCAATCAGCCTGACCTCAATACCAAGGAAGATTCTGGAAAAGATAATCAAGCAATAAATCAGCAAACGTCTAGAAGCAAAAAAAAAAAAAAATACCCATAGCAATAAGGAAACTTCAATAAAAAAAAGATTGCTATGGCATAAAAACAAAACTAGCCATGTAGCAAACTTTAAAAGCCAATAAAACACCTTATGCCAACAGATAAAGGCAGAATGCACCAATTACTACTGCAAGCACGAGGAAAACCTATGTACAAAATCTACCTGCACCTTCTAAAATTGCTGCAGGTAGATTTTGTACATAGGTTTTGTACACCAAACTTAAAAGACTCAAGAACCATTCCACCCCTAAAAGGACCAAATGGGAAAGATTGCAATGATTAAGCCATTATGGTCAAACTCTTCAACACATTATTCAGTTCAGTCTTTATAAACAACAATGGTTCATGCCCAACATTTCCTTGTCGTACCACAACTAACTATAGTGACCTACTACATATTGACTTTACAGAAGATAACATAGAAAAGGCATTACGAAACTTAAAACCATCCCTATCTATTGGTCCTGATGGATTATGTGCATACTTCTTAAAAAACCTCTCCTCTGCCATAGCAGAATTCCTAAGCATTATATATGAGATATCATTCAGAACCAGCTCCTTACCGAACCTATGGTCCTTAGCTACGGTCATCCCTATCTTCAAAAAAGGTGACCCCAGCCTGATTGAAAACTAAAGACCAATCTCACTATGTTGTGTCATGTGCAAAGTCATGGAATCAATTATTAACCAATTCATCACCCTCCACTAGAGTCAACCTACTCTCCAAAAAACAATTTGGTTTCAGGAAAAAATTGTCCCGCAATCTTCAACTCCTACACTGCAAAAACATATGGACTACTCTACTTGACCAGGATAAAGCTATAGACGTAATTTACATAGACTTCTGCAAAGCCTTTAGATGTAATTTACATAGATTTCTGCAAGCTTCCCCCCCCCCCCCCGGCTTCTGTTGCAGCTGTCTTGGAAAAGATGAGTTAATTGGTGGTGATCAAATGAAATGTCTTCCAGCTCTTTCAGATTGAGTTTAAGAGCACTTCATGGAAGAAGCCGAGAAGCTGAGAGCAAGGTGGGGGCATGTCCCTCCGCAAGGAGTGGGAAGGGAGGCAGATACCACAACTCTGAGCAAAAGAGGAGGCATGCCCCTGTCACATGCCCCTGTTGCCCTTGCAGTTGCTACTTTTGCTCTTGGCTTCTTCCATGGGGCACTCTTAAACTCAATCTTGAAAAGTTTCCAAGTCCCTCTCTCATCGCAAATGTCTCCCGGGTGGCAGAGAGAAGCAGGATTTAACTGGGCAACTTCTGTGCTGTCTGGGAGCTGATTCCGATGAGAGCTGGACTTGGAAGCTTCTCACTCTTGCCCTCCCATCCCTCAAGTGCCCACCCGGCCGGCATCCCAATTGCCTGAAAAGTGCAAGCTTACCTTCTTCCCGTGGCTTATGGCAGAGGGAAAGCTGAGCCAGCCAGGGCAGAGCTGTCACCACTTGGCTGCACGCCAGCCTACATCTCATCCCCTGCTTAGATTCTCCACAGCTGCTGGGGCTCACCGCTACCAGGGGGTATAGGAAGCAACCAGGAAGCATGCACCCACCTGCATTGCCCTTCTTCCAGCTGCCCCTTTCTCGCCTGGCTGACTGTTTTAGTCGAGTGCGGGCTGTCAAGGAAGAATCACCCTTGCAATACTTGACTTTCTTACAGAATGCAGCCCACATTCAGCCAAAACATGTAGGCCAGCGGGCGAGAGGGAAGGGGTGGCAGGCAAAGGGGTCACTCACCCCAACCCTTAGCAGACAAGGCCAAGCAACTGTGGAGAATCCAGGTGGGGAGGCAAGATTCAGGCTGGTGGGGACCTGAGTTGCAATGGGTCAGCCCTAGCTCAACTTCCTCTCTGCCACCAGTGAGCCAGGTAAGCTGGAGGTTGGAGACAGTTGGGGGAAAACCTTGCTAGGCCTCAAGAGCTTCATGGACAGCCCTGGCAGCTTATCAAGCTAGGCAGGTGGGGTGAGGGAGAACCTTGCTTGGCCACGAGAGCTACATGGGTGGCCCCTGTGCTAAGCAAGCTAGGCAAGTGGGATGAGGGGGAAACTTGCTAAGCTGCGAGAGCTGCGTGGATGGCCCCCACAGCAAAGTAAGCCAGACAGGGACAGGGGGCAGATAGCTAGACCACGAGCACTGAAGGCAGCAGCGGCATGGCAGTGGCAGCTGAGGTCAGCCCAGGAGTCAGGACTCAAACAGGGCTTGTGGCAGCAGTGGCGGCAAGGGTGGTGGTGGTAGCGGTAGTGCAGTGGTGGCAGCTTAGGCTGGCCTTGGAGTCAGGACTCAAGTGGGGATGGTGGCAGCAGCAGCCTGTGTGCAACTGGGGCTTGCAGAGCATCACTCACCTAGGGAGATCATGGTGGAAGGCAGACAGCAATGGCTGGCAGCTGGGCGAAGGCAGACTGAAGGCAGCGATGGCGCATGGCTGAGATAAGGAGGTGTGGGGCGGATGGGGTTAGAACGCAGTGGGCTTGTCATGCATGTGTGCAATGTTGTGCATGCATGATAAGTACCCACTGCGCAGGGAGTGAAGAAGTGGGCAGAGAGGGACGGGGCCAGCCAGGGGCCCATTTTACCGGTTCTCCGAACTACTGGGAACTGTAACAACTGGTTCTATAGAACCAGGCCGAACCGGTAGAATTCCATCCCTGCAAAGAACCAATTCTAATTTAAGCCCATGTCACACTGCACCAACGGATGGAAAGAGGATGTAAAATGGAGAGAAACACTTGCCATCCGTTGGTTAACGCAATGCATCAGTTCTGTACTCACTGCCTCCGTTTTTCATCCTCTCTATCCGTCCAGCATCCGTCGACTGAGGTTCCATCCGCTCAAAAAGTTTTGAGCTGCTCAAAACTTTTTCAGCGGAAAATGTATCCAACATGTCCGTTCTGCATCCGCAACACATAAGGGGAACATCCGTTCTACATCCGTCATCATCCGTTACGTGTCCGCTATAACCGCTATGCATCCTCTGCGCATCCGCACAACTCAAATCCACTCCAGCGGAAAACGGACACAGGGAGGAAACGAAACAGACACCGAACAAACGCGCAGTGTTAGTAGCATGGACAGAGAAAGGATGAAAGCGGATGCAGCTCGCATACAAAGCATTTAAAATGGAAAAAACGTTCACAGAGGGAACCTATCTCAGATATTTAGGATGTCTGCAGGATGCCTAGAGGATGCAAAAGGACACTGAGTGGAAAACCTATATTGCCGATAAAAAGGGGGAGGAACTCACCTGGATCTCACTTTCAGTCCAGCAGCCCTGCTGTGCAGACCTCTGCAGCCTTCATCTGGCTCTTGCTCTTCCACAGTATCCATTGATGTCCAACATGGATCGTAATACAGTCCTTTTGGTAGCCACCGTTGTTCTGCAACAGTGCGAAGCCATCTACAGGCTCTTTCAACTGTTCTACGGGAAGAAAAGGAGGCGGCCAAGAAGTGTCTGCGTCCGAAGATGGATTGGGAGAAGAGCAGAGTACGGACTGTATAACAAGCTGATGGTGGAGCTGAGGAACGAAGACCCTTGTGCATTCCAGAACTTCATGAGGATGCCTCCAGCCATGTTTGATGAAGTTGTGCAGCGGCTGACACTCAGGTTGACCAAGGCAAACAACAATTTCCAGCCCAGCCTGGACCCTGGGCTCAAGGTGGCACTGACTCTGCACCACCTGGCCTCAAGGACCACGTACAGGAGCATGCAGTACGGATGGAGGGTGCCACACAACACCATCAGCATTGTGGTCAGAGAAGTGGTGCAGGCCATCATTGAAGAATACCTGGAGGAGCTCCTCCAGTGCCCCTCCACTGAAGAAGGCTGGAAGAAAGTTGCAGAGCAGTGGTATCAGAAGTGGAACTTCCCAAACACCGTTGGAGCCATAGATGGGAAGCACGTGGCCTGCAAAACTCCAGCCAAGTCAGGGTCCACTTATTTCAACTACAAGGGCTTCTTCAGCATCATCCTCTTCACCATGGTCGAAGCTGACTACAAGTTCATGTACATCGATGCTTCAGGCAACGGGTCAGCTTCAGATGGCCAGGTATACAACTCCAGTGACCTCAAGGAGGGGCTGGAACTCAACCTCATCATGGGCTTCCCAGATCCAGACCCCCTGCCCAACAACACACAAGATGTGCCCTACTTCACTGTGGGGGATGACGCCTTCTCCCTCAGAACCTACCTCATGAAGCCCTACACCTCCAGATGCCGCACCCGTGAAGAGAGGATCTTCAACTACAGGCTGTCCAGGGCAAGGCGGGTGGTGGAGAACACCTTTGGCATCCTGGCCAACAGGTTCCAGGTACTTCTCACCACCATGCAGCATCACCCAGAGATCGTGAGGAGGATCGTGGAAGCTTGCTGCATCCTGCACAATCTCATGCGCACCCGCTATCCAGGGTTGCAGAACAGGCTCGTGAACCTCCAACAAGGCAATGGGGACATGGAGCCTGGTGAATGGAGGCAAGGGCAAAACCTGATAGACACTAAGGATGTGCAAGGCCCCAAAAGAGCTTCATGTGAAGGGAAGAAGCAGCGCAACCTCCTGAGACGCTGGTGCAACTCCCCAGCTGGAGCAGTGGAGTGGCAAGACAGGATGATAGATGATTAATGGATGCTTCCTTCAGCCTGTCTCATCACACTGATGGCATTGTGCCATGTATGTTGGGTGGGCCTACAATGAACAGGGCATTTAATAAAGAGTTGTGTTTATGTTGACATGTGTGGATGAATGATTACATTATTATTGACCATAAAGAGCCATAGGTGTGGCACCTGGGAGGGTGGACCATATAGTCTCACTATGCTTGCACTGGAGGTTTATCTATCCCACAGCTATTCCCCATCCCAAAGGTATCCCTGCCCATCCCACATCTATTTCCCATCCCACAGGTATCCCTGCCTATCCCACTGCTATCCTTACCCATCCCACAAGCATGCAAAGGCTTAAACCATTTCTAAAAGTTTCCACCAAGACTTTATTGACAAAAATAAATGAAGCACGTGTGTGAAGCAAAGATAATCTTTATTAATAAAAAGCTGTAAAAGAAAAATGACCCAAGTCAAGTGTCCCAAGCAAAGATAAAATCAACAGGTAGTAACCCAGTCTCTGGCACTCTTCTCAGTCAGTCTGAGGCATTCCCATCATCTCAGGGGTGAAGGGTCCAGGTGCTGTGGAGGTGGCTGCTGCTGGAGTGCTGGTCTGACGCACCACTGGGGTGTCTGGCCCCGAGGGGACAACAGGGATGGTGTGTTGAGGAAGCTCTCAGACAGTTGGCTCAGCCCCGTGATGTTGAGAGCCCCTTCCTCCATGACATGAGGTGTCAGCCCCAATACCAATGCCAGATGTTCTGAGACCGGGCTTGGCTGTGGGGTGGAGGAAGGAGCAGTGGTAGTGGGGCTGTCTGGTCTGCAGCTGGTTGAGGACTGGCATCGGTGGCATTGGTGGAGTGGGTGGCATCAGTGGCATCAGTGGCATCAGTGGCACCGGTGGCATCCGATGTACCTGTGCCTGGACTGGGAAGGGCTGCCTGTGCTGCTGGACCTCCTGGTTGCCCTAGCCTTGGTAGGGAAGGGCCTGTGGAAAGCCTTGGAAGGACAGTGACATCACCTGGGGTGGAGGAGCAGGCCTGGACTGGGTGGGAGCAGGTTCATCTTGTTCTGGAGGGTTGTAAAGAAGATCGGTGATCCTGTCCTTCACCACCTGGTACTGGGGTTCCGACATGTTCATGAAGGTCTGGTTGACGTAGGTGAGGAAGCGCTTGCGGTTGGAGGATGGTGCATCGGTGTGTACCAGCTGAGAGAGGAGATCTACACTGCTCCTGATGGTGTCCCTGATCTCCAGCAGGACAGTGTGGCTCTGTCCCTCCAGTCTGCCTCTCTGTCTTTTGGTGGAGGTGGAGCTGGGGTTGGATGCGGGTTGGGCTGTGGTGTAAGTGCCCTCTCCTTGCTCCCACTGCATCAGGGCGTCCTCCACATGCTCTGCCACGGGTAGTACAGCTGTCGGGGGGGGTCTCCGTCGTGGCATGCTCCGCAGATACCTGCCTGGACACAGGAGCTGACTCTTGGCCAGAAGAGAACTGGCTCTCAGCAGGCTGCCTGAGAGAGAGGGTTGTGAGAGGGGCTGCTCCTCGGTGGCGGATCTCACCCTCCAAAACCTGCACTTGGCCATCACGTAGGTCTTCCGGTCCGTCAGCTTGACCGTGGCCTGGCCAGATTTCCTGAGGTACAGCTTCCTGTACCAGGTGTGCATGTGCTTCCACCAGCCAAGGAGCACCTCTGAAGTGTAGCCCAGGCTCTCCGCCTTCTCTCTCCAAGCAGCCTGCTTCCTCTTGGTGTCTTGATAGAGCCTGTGTCCCTTCCGCCAAAGATATTCATTCTCCCTCAGCCACTCCAGCACCTCTTCCTCATGTTCCTCTTCGATTGTGTATTGCCTCCTCTCCCGTTCACGCGTCTGCCTCTTCCTTCCTTTGGCAGTGCCATATGGGCCCTCATCAGAAGGGCTTCAAGGTTGTAGGGGCTGGTCCTCCACACCACCAGCAGCAGCAGCAGCAGCAACAACAGAAGCAGCAAAAGCAGGACCAGCAGGACCAGCACCAGCAGCACCAGCAGGACCAGGAGCACCAGCAGTGCCAGCAGGACCAGCAGGACCAGGAGCACCAGCAGGACCAGGAGCACCAGCAGGACCGACAGGACCAGGAGCAGCACCAGCAGAGTAAGCACCAGCAGAAGCACCAGCACCAGGAGCAGTGCCAGCAGAGGAAGCACCAGCAGAAGCACCAGCACCAGGAGCAATGCCAGCAGAGTAAGCACCACCAGAAGCACCACCGCCAGAAGCAGCATCAGCAGAAACACCATGACCAGAAGCAGCATCAACAGAGTAAGCACCAGCAGAAGCACCACCACCAGAAGCAGCATCAGCAGAAGCACCACCTCCAGAAGCAGCATCAGCAGAAGCCCCAGCATCAGAAGAGCGAGCCCGGGCAGCAGAAGCCCCAGCAGAATCAGAGTCATTGCCAGGGGGTGGGAGGGTGGCCCTGTCCCTCTTGCCAGGGCTGGCAGCAGATGGCAGAGGCTTCCGTTTCTTCCCCATGGTTGTTGGGTTGCTGGCTGGCGAGCTGGCTGGCTGGCTGGCTGGCAAGCTGTGTCTGGAAGCAGGTCTTTCCTCTGCATGGTGACCTGCTTGCGAGCTGCTTCCCTTTATATCCACGGGGCTGACACAATGCATCCTCCCCGCATGCGCAGTGAACACTTGGCATCTGCTAGGCATCTGCTAGGCTTCCGCTCTGCATCCGCTTCATCCACTCGGCATCCGCTCGGCATCCGCTCTTTCCGTTCCGCATCAACTTTGTTGTTCTCCCCTGGAAGCCTTGCGGATGTGCCATCCACTTCCATCCGTTTCCATCCGCTAGGCTTCCATGGAGCATCCACTTTCCATCTGTCCTACGTCCTCCCCCCGCCCGTTCCTTTCCGTGTTGTCCGCTCTGGTTATGCAAATTCGGGGCACTTTTGAGAGTGGATAACAACGGATGGAACATTTTGCTCATCCGCTGTGTCTTTTTTACAAACATTTTGCATCTGTCGGCCAGTGTGACAGGGCCTTTAACTGGAATACATTGTTTTTATTCTCAGTTTTTATGGTTACAGAACTCCCCTTTTACTTCACTCATCATTTTTCCCTTTAATGATGATTGTACATACTTGCAAGTAAAGCAAGTATTTAATTTTGGAGCTGTCTCGGGAAGGGCAGCCCACCATATCCAGGCCCAGCTTCATCCCCTAATCAGCGACCCCAGCATTGGCGGCCACCACTGCCTCATGAGCCAGCCAGCCTGCCTAGTCCAAGCCCACCAGGTTCTCCTGGCCAATCTCCTGATAGAATTATACTCTGTCAAACTTCGGTTCAAATCTTAAAAAGGATGCCCTGTCCTGAATGGAAATGAATTCACAACATCCCCCGCAAACATAATTTTCACCCTTTCTATTCTAAGAACCCTTTCTTGACTTGTTATGCTAATCCTTATTTTTCAACATCCCTTTTATATTTTCTCCAAATATTGTATTTGGAAAATATAATATAAATACAGGGATTTTTTTAAATAGAAGCCATTGTCACTCTATGCTATTGCATTAAATTAGATTAACATATGTATTATATTTTTGTGACTGTGTGCCTTCAAGTCAGTTTTTTGACTCTTGGTCAAAAAGACTATTCCTTGTAGTTTTGTTATTGAGATCTTTGCTATTGTTGTTCTTTTTCTTATTGTTTCATTCCTAGGGCTGAAAGAGAGCATCTGACACAAGGTTGTTAGTTTTGTTTCTAGGACAAGACTAGAACTCATGGTCTAGTTTCTAGCCTGATGTCTTAAGCACTACACCAAACAGACTGCAGTATTCATGTTGATAAATTCTTTGTTTTAATAAGGAGGAAAATGAATTGTTTTCATATTTTAGATTGAGTAGGATTTATTATTTGGGCATTGTATGCCAATATTATTAAATTATCAATCTTTTCATTTTTAGAAATGCTAGATTATAGTTCCTATAATCCTGGCTACATGTGCCCTAGCTCCACATCATTTGATGGTACAGGTTGGAGAAAGCATATAAATACTAAAGCAGTCCCTTTTAATACAGGAACTTACAATCAAGCAAAACTAAAGCTAAAACTAAATTAATACTAATATATGAACATTGCTTTAATTTAAATATGTTTGTCTCCATGGATCTTTCATTTGGATGAATGATAATGTGATTAAAGAAATAGAACAAAATATGCAACCTTTATATCAAGTCACTGATGTTTCTTTTTCTCCTTCATTTGCATTGCCTTCTAAAATAAATGAAATTTCCAGTAAAGGTTGATTCCAATTTTTTCTATTATTAGTGATTGTAAACAACAGCAACATGAATTCTGTACCAGAATAACCTAAAAACAAATTATAATTTAATTTGTTCCATCAAGGATATTCATGGATTTAATGAGTATGTGTGTGAAAAATCCCACAGGGCCTGAAATCAGAGATAGGGGACGGTTCTCCCTATACATATTATCCTACATTCATTTTTTGACATCTATATTCATCAAATTTAATCAATCTATGAAACTGATGAAACTGTTACTATTATTAGTAGAAGTAGAAATATAAAACAGAACTCTGATACAGTGTCTTGACAGCCTCATGAATTTCTATATTGACGACTTCAGGGCCTTAGCAGAAAACAAAACCACTACCAAAGTGTTTCCAAATCTAAGTGATACCAGCGACAAACATGGTGAAAGTTTTCACCAGGATATTGCCACAATGCAAAATCAGGGCAACTAGAATCCATCAGTGCTGGCTGGCTATCATTAGCAACTGCAGCAAGATGAATCAGACACCGATTACAAATGAAAATAAGCAGCAAAATACTCTTAACCCTGCTGAATTCATGCACTAAGTCAGAAACATTATATGATTAAATACATTACAGTCATTAAAAGTTAGTTTCATATACCTCAAGATTCCTATATGATACAGTCATTCTGAAACGATACTTGTGTTCAATTTGAAGGGGTCCATCATAATCAACAAGTTTTTCAGGAAGCAAAATGTTTGAAAAAAATATTGTCTAGCAATGTTTTACATTACCATAAAGCATTTGAAACCTCATTTCTGAGTGACTTTTAGCCAAGCTCCTTTCCAGTTCATATAGGTTGGTAAGGATTGGTCTCTGAGTGAATCTTTGTTTGTGCCTGATTAGAAACCAGCTTAGCTAAACCGGAACATCTGGTTTTAAATATAGGATCCCAATCAGTTTCTCGAGTTGCATAGTGGATAGTCAGCATAGAAGTTCTCTGAAAATGCCAGGTATAGTTTCCAATGAAATGTTTTATTTAATTATTTAATTAATTTATTTATTGAATTTGCCACCCATCTCATAACAAAATGATTCAGGGTGGCTTCCAGCATTAAAATATCAAAATCCTAACCAACATCATTAAAAAAAAGAAATAGAGAAATTTCAGTCAAGATAAAATATAGCTAAAAGTTGGGAAGGGAGGGAATGAGATGCATGAAGGTGAGGTGGGGTTTTGCATCTAAATTCAAATCTCCAAAGTGATGCTCCACTGTTAAGGCCCAATGCCATCTGGCAGAGCCTGATCTTCAGGCTCTTGTGGAAAGTAAGAATGGTGGAAGCCATTCTCACCTTAGGCAGTAAAATGTTCCAAAAGACACAAGCCATGGCAGAGAAGGCTCTTCTCCTGGATCTCTTCACATGGAATTTCTTGATCAAGAGGGGCTACAGATGCCTCATCTGCTGGCATAGGAAGAGCGGGCCAGTTCTATTGGGATGGGATGCTTCCAAAGTATCAGAAAAAGTATGTAAAAAGGACACAGTGGACGAGAAAATTTTCCATTTGTCGTTATCCGCTATCAAAAGTGCCCCAAATTTGCATAACCAGAGCAGACAACAACGGAAAGGAACGGACGGGAGGAGGACGTATCCAGGATGTTAAGCGGATGCTCCATGGAAGCCTAGCAGATGGAAGCGGATGGCACATCCGCAGGGCTTCCGGGGGAGCACAGCGAAGCGGACGCGCAGCGGAAGGAGCAGATACAGAGCGGATGCCTAGCGGATGACGCGGATGCATCACGGACACCTAGCGGATGCCTAGCAGATGCAAAGCGTTCACAGCACATGCGGGGAGGATGCATTGCATCAGCCCTGTGAATATAAAAGGATGCACCTCGCAAGCAGGTCACCATTCAGAAGAAAGACCTGCTGCCAGACACATCTCCAGCCAATAACCATGGGGAAGAAGAGGAAGCCTGTGCCATCTGCTGCCAGCCCTGGCAAGAAGGACAGGGCCACCATCCCACCCCCTGGCCCTGTCTCTGCTTCTGCTGGGGCTTCTGCTGCTCGGGCTGACTCTGCTGGTGCTGGTGCTTCTGCTGGTGCTTTCTCTGCTGGCGCTGCTACTGGTGCTGGGGCTTACTTTGCTGCCGCTGCTCCTGGTTCTGGGGCTTCTGCTGGTGCTTACTCTGCTGACACTGCTCCTGGTGCTGGTGCTTCTGCTGGTGCTTCCTCTGCTGCTGCTGCTCCTGGTCCTGCTGGTGCTCCTGGTCCTGCTAGTGCTTCTGCTGGTGCTTACTCTGCTGATGATGATCCTGATCCTGCTGGTGCTGCTGATCCTACTGGTGCTGGTGGTCCTGCTGGAGCTGCTAGTGGTGCTGGTCCTGCTTTTGCTGCTACTGTTGTTGTTGCTGCTGGTGGTGGTGGTGGTGTGGTGGAGCAGCCCCTAGAACCTCAAAGCCCCTCTGATGATGGCCCAGATGGCCCTGCCAGAGGGAGGAAGAGGTATAGGCAAGAACAGGAGAAGAGGCAATACTTCATCGAAGAGGAACATGAGGATGAGGTGATGGAATGGCTGAGGGAGAACGAGTACCTATGGTGGAAGGGACACAGG
>BLBF01000044.1:25255318-25273538 GCA_015471245.1 Laticauda colubrina | reverse complement strand
TGTGTCCAGGCAGGTATCTGTGGAGCGTCCCACAATGGAGACCTCCCTGACAGCTGCACTCCCTGTGGTGGAGTTCGTGGAGGACCCCCTGACGCTGTGGGAGCAAGGAGAGGGCACTTCCACCAGAGACCAAGCCACCCCCACCCGCAGCTTCACCTCCACAGAAAGCAGGCAGAAAGGCAGACTGGAGGGGCAGAGCCACACTGTCCTGCTGGAGATCAGGGACACCATCAAAAGCAGCAAAGATCTCCTCTCTCAGCTGGTTCACACTGACATACCATCCTCAAACCGCAAGCCCTTCCTCACCTATGTCAACCAGACCCTCATGGACATGTCCGAATCACAGTACCAGGTGATAAAAGAGAGGATCACCGGTCTTCTTCACAACCCTCCAGACCCAGCTGAACCTGCTCCCACCCAGTCCAGGTCTGCTCCTCCATGCCAGGTGATGTCACAGCCTTTTCCAAGGCTTTCCACAGGCCCTCACCTACCAAGACTACGGCTACCAGGAGTTCCAGCAGCACAGGCAGCCCTTCCCAGTCCAGGCACAGGTACATCATACGCCACCGATGCCACCAATGCCATAGAAGCCACAGATGCCACCAATGCCACCCATGCCACAGATGTCACCCATGCCACAGATGCCACCCATGCCACAGATGCCACCCACGCCTCAACTCACTCAGCTGCAGACCAGACAGCCCCACTACACTGCTCCTTCCTCTACCCCACAGCCAAGCCCGGCTTCAGACCATCTGTCATCAGTCTTGGGACTGACACCCCATGTCATGGAGGAAGGGGCTCTCAACATCACAGGACTGAGCCAGCTCTCTGAGAGCTTCCTCCACACACCATCCCCTGTTGTCCTCTCGGGGCCAGGCTCCCCAATGGCGCCTCAGACCAGCACTCCAGCAGCAGCCACCTCCACAGCACCTGGACCCTTCACCCTTGAGACTATGGGCACGCCTCAGAGTGACTGAGAAGAGTGCCAGAGACTTATCTTTGCTTGGGACACTTTTCTTGAATCATTTTGCTTTTACAGTTTGTTATTAAAAAAGTTTATCTTTGCTTCACACACTTGGTTCAGTTCTTTTTGTCAATAAAGTCTTGGTGGAAACTTTTAGAAATGGTTTAAGCCTTTGCATGCTTGTGGGATGGGTAAGGATAGCAGTGGGATGGGCTGGGATACCTGTGGGATTGGTAATAGCTGTGGGATAGATTAGGATAGCAGTGGGATAGATAAAGCTCCAGTGCAAGCATAGTGGGACTGTATGGTCCACCCTCCCAGGTGCTACACCTATGGCCCTTTATTATCAATAACAATGTAATCATTCATCAACACATTTCAACATAAACACAACTCTTTATTAAATGCCCTGTTCATTGTAGGGCCACTCAACATACATGGCACAATCTCATCAGTGTGATGAGACAGGCTGACGGAAGGATCCATTAAGCATCTACCATCCTGTCTTGCCACTCCATGGCTCCAGCTGGGGAGTTGCACCAGTGTTTCAGGAGGTTGCGCTGTTTCTTCCCTTCACGTGAAGCTCTGTTGGGGCCTTGCACATCCACAGTATCTCTCAGGTTTCGCCCTTGCCTCCATTCACCAGGCTCCATGTCCCCATTGCCTTGTTGGTAGTCCACGAGCCTGTTCTGCAACACTGGGTAGCGGGTGCGCATGAGATTGTGCAGGATGCAGCAAGCTTCCACGATTCTCTTCACGGTCTGTGGGCGATGCTGCATGGTGGTGAGAAGTACCTGGAACCTGTTGGCCAGGATGCCAAAGGCGTTGTCCACCACCCACCTTGCCCTGGACAGCCTATAGTTGAAGATCCTCTCTTCATGGGTGAGGAGTCTGGAAGTGTAGGGCTTTATGAGGTAGGTTGTGAGGGAGAAGGCGTCATCCCCCACGATGAAGTAGGGCACATCTTGTATGTCGTTGGGCAGGGGGTCTGGATCTGGGAAGCCCATGATGAGGTTGTGTTCCAATCCCTCCTTGAGGTGACTAGCGTTGTATACCTGGGCATCTGAACATGAGCCATACGAAAAAATTTTCCGTTTTAATGCTTTGTATGTGTGTTGCATCCGCTTTCATCCTTTCTACGTCTGTGCTACTAATGCTGCATGTCCGTTCCGCGTCTGTTTCGCTTCCTCCCTGTGTCCGTTTTCTGCTGGAGCGGATTTGAGTTGCGCGGATGCGCAGCGGATGCCTAGCAGATATAGCAGATGCATAATGGATGACTACGGATGTATAATGGATGTTCCCCATATGCGTAGCACATGTAGAATAGACGCATTGGATACATTTTCCGCTCAAAAAGTTTTGTGCAGCTCAAAACTTTTTGAGCGGATGAAATGTCAGTAGACGGATGCTGGACGGATAGAGAGTATGAAAAACGGACGCAGTGAGTACAGAACGGATGCATCGCATTAACCAATGGATGGCAAGTGTTTCTCTCCATTTTACATCCTCTTTCCATCCGTTGGTGCTGTGTGACATGGGCTTTAGATTTCCACACTAAACTCTGAAGCTCAACTCTACCTAACATAAAGGTAAAAGTTTTCCCTACTCAGTTGTGTCTGTCTCTAGGATGGCATTTCTTAGCTGTGGCATTATTTGTAAGATATTTCCATGGTCATGTGGCCAGCATGACTATATGCAAGAGCACACAGAATGCTGTTGCCTTCCCAGTGAAGTGGTACTAATTTATCTACTCGCATTTGCATGATTTTGAACTGCTAAGTGGGCAGGATTTGGGCATGTTATGGGAACCACCCCATTGCACAGCACTTAGGTCTTGAACTCAATCTGTCAGCTTTCCAGCTTACATTGGCAGCTGAGCCATTCCACCCCAATCTACTATATATAAATAAAAGTGTATTTCATAGGAATACCTTTTCATGAAAAATGTATGTTGGTTTCACTGATTAAAGTAGCAATGACTGAGGCATCAAATGATCTTAAAATCAGATTTTTGCCTCAGTTAAATCAGCTAAATTAGATTGCAGAAATGTAAATATATGTCACCACCAATACATTTTATTAAACATTATTTGTGGAGAACTCTATATACAAGAAAATCTAAGAGTTCTATATTAATAAAAAGAGGCATATTTATCATAGAATTAAATAAATATTTTTTTATAATCTGGGTGGACATTGTTCAATCAAATATATATAGTGCTGAAAGCACAATTTAAATAACATAATATTTCTTATATACTTAGTTTTTTCTAGATTTTCATATTTGTTACAAGATATTAATATTTGTTAAATTAAACTATTAGCTTTAATTTGGGAAATAGTGGAAGAAATTCCCATAATAAGGTGCTTCAAAGGAAATTGCTTTAAAAAGAAAACAGAAAGTCTGCTACTGGTTAACATAATATGCCTTAATTTCAATAATTTCTTAAACTTATTAATGCAAATTAAAAAATGCAAAAAAAAAAAAAAGTAAAAAACACCTGAATTGTTGATTGTCTTCTTGGCAATTTCTACTGTCTTAGTTTTGTTTGCTGTCCTATCTATTATGGTTGTTAATGATATAATCAGAAAAAAAGAATCAAGGGATAGAAAGCAGCAAACTAGATTTTAATAACATTAATGTGATTGAAAAGAAACAGAAGATATTATTTAATATTTGTGAAAATATACATGGAGCTAGTTTACCTTAAACTAGCTCCATGCACACTTTCAGTCTTGTGGTCGTATCACATGTGTTAGCCAGTTAAGTCGTATATGGTTAATAACAATTGTAAGAAAGCCAGAATCCATATTTCAAATATTCATCCATCTGTTTTCCCATTTTAATGGAAATACTGATGGAAGATTTTCTGAACAAATAGTTCTGCAATGTACATTATTTTAAGAGGCAACTGCCATGTGACATTGTATTCTTTTACAGTCAGGGTGGGATTCAAATTTTTAACAACTAGTTCTGTGAGCGTGGCTTAGGTGATGGGTGTGGCTTGGTGGTCATGTGACTGGGTGGACATGGCTTGGTGGTTATCTTATTGGCTGGGCGTGACCAACTCAACATCACTCACATCGAGGCACACATCTCCTTGCCTGGCCTCTCATGACTGTGGGGATGCTGCATCAGTCGTATGTATGAAAAATGGTCATAAATCATTTTTTTCAATGCCATTGTAACTTTGAATGATCACTCCACACAAGCAAAGTGCCAACAAAAAAGAGGAAAAAAACTCCAGAGAAGTTCCTGAGACAGGAAGTCTAGTCCTGCCAAGAATGTAATAAGGGTTAACGGAGAGGCAGTTTCTATAAGCAACACCAGAATGTTTCCTTCCTGCCTTCCTTACAGGATTAGGCCAGTAATTTCTTCTAAAAACCGGTTCTCCAAACTGCTTAGAATGTTAACAACTGGTTCTAGCGAATAGGTGCAAACTGATAGAATCCCACGCCTGCTTACAGTGATGGAAGTCTAAAACTAGCGCCATAAAAAAAGGGTAAAGGAGTCCCTGCAGAATTTTACTCACTAGTCGTGCTGTCGATAGGGGTTAGTTTTCATCTCTATTTCAAGACCATTGAGACAACACTGTCCAAAAATGTATGCTCATGTGGACAGAATGTTGTCATGGAGCATTGTTACCATCCCATCACAGTGATGCCTATTTATCCACTTACATTTGGATGCTTTTGAACTTCTAGGTTGGTAGGAGCTAGGGCAAAGACTGGAGCTCACCCTATTATGACGCATTTTGGTTTTTCCAGCCAAGAAGCCCAGCATTTTAACTACTGAGCACCATGTCACTTCTTAAAGCAAAAGGGAGAAACTTAAAACCAGTCCAAATCGTTCACCTGTAACCCATCCCCACTGCCCAGCATATAAACATGTTACCAATGACAAAAAGACATATATTATTACAGAGGGAATATTTTATGAGAAAGCTTGACAAACTGAACGATCTTATGTACCATTAGATTCCAGGGATGTTTACAGACAAATATGCTTTAGAGATGTGGAAATGTGCCCCAATAGCTTTTTTTTTTTTTTTGTGTAGATTGTACTGCTTATGTTTTGCTCTTTATATTTCCTACAATAGGAATCTTAAATGCCAAATCTTTTCCCAGATTATAGTGTGTTCTTCGATATATAGTGATTAGATTTACACATGACTACCATTATAGCAAAAGGTCAGTGTATGAACGCAATTCACTTATGTATGTCTCATCTTTTAATGTCAAATGATATTGATGTAATAAGCAAAAGAAGAACACATGGACATTTCTAGTCTTTTTAGGAGAGTGCTAAGAATAAAAATGTTTAATGAATGGAAATTTAATAGCTGATGAATTTGCAGTCATCAGTATTTTTTTATTTCTGTTACTAATGTAAGAAATAAACATGAATATACAGTATATACTCAACTAGATACAAAAAGCAAAGAATTGAATTTAAAATGTGAATAAAAAAAAAATTAAAACTTAGACTAGATCTGTTTTCCAATGACAACAATATAGAAAACTGCATTCAGAATTAGATTACAAGTTTGAACCAAATCAACTTTTATCTGCTTAATTGGGTTTGGGTTATATGCTTAATTATATGTTTGACTAACCTAAAATATTATTTTTAATCTAAACATTGGAATATTGTAACTACTGATTGCTTTTTTAAAATTATTTCTTCATTAAAATTTTTGCATAATTCCAAAAATAGAATACATTTAAAGATAGTCAGTTGATACCATAGCATCTACCAGCACAATTAATTTGTCTTCTCTCCCTTTTTTAATACATTCACAAATTTTGCTTTACAAGTATCCATCTAGAATCAAATTCACAGATTACAGAAAAAACATGAAAAGTCACAAATTTTATTGCCTAAGTGGAAACATATCAGTGGCCCTTACAATATAGACTATAATTTTATGTATTGAATAGTTGCTTTTCATTCCAGTTAAATTCAGTAGGTCTTTATTAATTACTACATTTTAATATTGATTTCAAAGAGACATAAACATGGTTTAGATTAAGATTAAACTAGACCCCATTTTTATGAATTTATCTATACTATTATATACATCATTTACCAGAGAATATTCAGGGTTAACAGTTTACTTTTTCATTTTTCTTTATTACGTTCTCAAGATAGCAGCTAACTTAATTTGTAATTATTTCATCATTTAAAATAATTTATAGAATTCTCAACTTCTAAAGTTTTGTTAAAGCTTGCAGGTGGAGAATAAGCCACATGGTATCTTCTAGATGTATTATAACAGTTTTCATTATCTGAGCTAGATAATAATCAGAAATAATTAGAATTGCAAATGTTTAACCGTACCTATCATATGCTTTCCAATATGAATATGAAATATTTGTGCATGTCATACCTTACAGATTATAAACATCACCGATGCTGTCTTATATATATTCAAAAATTCATTTCTTGCTTGTTGTCAAATACTAATTTATACTATCAGTGGTATACTTGTATACCATATTTCATTACAATTGAAATTCAATTGTTATATAAAATAGAAGTTTCTAGATACTGCATCTAACTTTTTGGTGAGTTCACTAGTTGTTTATCTGATAGAACAGAGTGAGTTTATTCTTCACACAATAAGACACTATTGCAGGGGTGTCAAACTCAAGGCCCAGAGGCCAGATCTGGCCTATGGGGTGTTTAGATCTGGCCCACAGAACCGCCCTGGAAACAGCGAGGGACCAGCCCTCTCAGCTCTATTTTCACTGGCAGAGGATTGCATGAGGCCATCACAACCAAAAATGGAACTCAGAAGCCCATTTTTGCTGGTAGAGCATTCAGGCCACCACAGGCACCCCTGACATGTGTGATGTCGAGGTAGACACACACACACCCTGGCCACACACGCCTGGTGAAACATAACCCTGATGTGGCTCTCAATGAAATCAAGTTTGACACCCCTGCTCTATTTCACATTAATTCTGCCTAGATTTATAGACTTTCAGTTGTAAATGGGATTCCACTTTCACAAATAAACATGCTTTGTTGGTTATAATATAACATGCTTATAGTTTGTATAGTGAATATGAATTAACCTGGTATGTACATTTAACTATGCATATAATGCTTATTGCAAAGTTTTCTAATCTTTTGTTTAGTTTTTGTTTTACGTTTTACAATTCTGTGTATATAATTTAGATCCAATTATAGTTTTCAGCTATTGAAATTTCAATATAATTAAAATTTCATAAATTAATGGTACTGAAAAAGCAAGTTATTTTTATTTAAATTGGATTTGTAGCAATCTGTCTCATTTACAATAAGAAAATAACAAATAATTTGATGTTTAAACAGTATCACAACAGAAACAGGACTTTCATGTCTGTTCTAAAAGTTTGACTGCTAAAATGCATCCTCTTGTATGTAACTTGTAGTTACATCCTCTTGTATGTAACTCCATTTTATGCAATTTTTAAAATTAATATTATTCAATAAGTTTATGAATACATTAATTTAACACAGTAATCCACCCAGAGTTAAGATGGATGGCCAATGAATTTTACAAATCAGTAAAATTTATCAAATATGCCTATGTCAGGGAATTGTTTTTAAAAAATATTGCAAACTGTAGAAGCAAAACTAAGGCAAGAAAAACTAATAGATATTAGTAATAGGCACACCTCACAAATTCAATTATTTTCCATATTCTTAGTCCTCTTGACATAACTAGCTCTTTAGGGACATTTGAAAGTACAGAAGTGTTGAGGACAACCATCGAGATTCCATAATACAGGAAACAAAGTAAAAAAGGCTGTTACTGAGGTTATGTCCAAGAAGCACCCTAGATCACAGAACTGATAACATACCCATTATGTTGGACCTGGTGGTATGGGCAGATAAAATTGGGAAGAGGCAATCTCTTAAATTCTGTTATGAGGAAAAAGAAGAATAAAGTCAAATAAGACATTTTGAAACCTTGTATGTCCTTGATTGTCCTGAAATCTTAATACTGTTTGGTAAAATTCTACATTACGCAGATGACTTATTATGACTAATATGAAAATGATTGCATGACTATCATTTAGAGTCCCCTCTAATTCCCCATGAGTTCATGATATGATAGAACTAGGGATATCTGTTTTTATCATTAAACATGATCCTGCCCTGTTCTCAAAACAACTTCAGTTCCAAAATACTGCTTCTGAAACTTGGCATCTTTAAAATGTGGAATCTAAAATGTAGAATGCCACAGCCAATCATGTCTAGTCTAAATCATCATAAGAAAACATTCAGATTGCAAACTATACACATCAGACTAAAAGTTGCCATATCCTTCCACTTGACAATTTAAGAAAAAAAGTTGCAATCACTTTGCTTTGGAATATATCTTTATGGCCATACAGACTTTTGTAGGTACAAGCTATAATGGAAGGAGGAGGAGCTGTATTAAAAGAAAAGACCAATTTTAAACTGCTGTATTAAAACATGATGGAAGGCAAGTTAAATTTATGTTAGAAGGGATATTTGTAATATGAGGAAGGCCAGTAAAGGCTAAAATTTATTTCTACCTTTAAAATACAGTGGAACTTTGACTGAATTCAATTGATTCTCAATAAAACATCGATAAAATCACATCCTTTTGTTGCAATCCTATTTATGTTTCTCTACAGTACAATAGAGCTTATTTCAAAGAAAATATAGATGTATACTGATAGTTCATTAAGCTATCTTGAGAGGAATTAAACAGTTAATAACAAACTTCTTTCAAAATCTGAGTAAATGTAACAAAGAAAATATTTTGTTATCAGATAAGTCAAGTATTATAATATAACAATGAATAATGTTCTGTAACAATCAGTTTATACAGTATTTAAAGTTTAAAGTATTTATTTTTCATTGCTTTCCAAGCAACCTGCCTTTGCTGAGTAGTTTGAACATAATATTTTCTTATATGTGAATATAAGGGAATCAGCTGTGAAACTGGTTTGAAATAAGTAAAAGAGAGTTGTTCAAAGTCCTCAGTCTGTTGCAAAGAGGGTCATTGTCTACTAAAAGATAATTTCTTCCTGCTCTAATGCTTAAAAAATATAAAAGAGGTCCTATTTTCTTACCATTTCAGATTTATTTGATAATTTATTTTAGATGCAGCAATACATTTTATATTATCTTGTTAAATATGAATAAAGTTGGGGGGAAATAGGTAGAAATATTGGGCTTCCTTGGATAGACACAATCTTTAAAATCTGGAGTGAGCACTAGAATAGCAAAAAAGAGTTTCCAAATATAATATGGCACTGCTTAAATATCATAATATGGCACTGCTCTAATTTGTTTTAGATGATTCAATAAAGGAAATAAAGCAAGTAAATCATTTAAAAATATTTGTTGATAAGATATTTATTATTTTTCATCAATCCAATAAGAAACAAATTGAACTTATCAAAATATCCGAACAACTTGAAATTGAAATTACAAAGATTGGTAGAGTTTTGGGATGAAATGGGCTGCCTGTAGTTTAAGGTCAATACTAGATGTGTGGCGATGCTTATCCAGTGCTACACCACTATTTTAATTCAAATGAAAAATACTTAGATATGACTGCCATCTTGAAAAAATATATTTTATGACTGATTTGGCATTGATGATTGATATTTTATTTTATTTTATTATAGAAAAAACATTTATTTGACATACGTTTAAAACAAATAAATCAACACACACACACACACACACACACACACACACACACATATATGATTTGCCTTGTTACCATAACTCCTTTGTTCTTTTAATGTTTTAATTTCTCTGTATAGTATTTTGTGATTAAATGCACGTCTTCTTTTTTTTTTTTTAACACATTTTATTCAGTTTTTTACATTAAAAACAAAAATCTCTTTTTAGTGGACATCATATTTCCGGGTCATCACCTTTACATACAAATATGACAGCAATTATAAACATTCATATATGCATACTTAATTCTATTATTACCTTTTCCATTCCAAATTTTCAGTAAGGAGAGAAACAAACACATTAATTCTAGCCTCTTTCATTAATCTCAGTAGAAACATCTTTTTGTTTCATTTCAATTATTTCAAATATAACCCTTTAATATTTATTTTAAAAATAAAGATAAACAATATGTGTTTGCCTAATAATAATAATAATGACAATAATAATAGTAAAAAGTTGCCAATGTCTCTCCTTGCTTTTAATAGTCTATATTAACTTATTAATTTAGTTGGTTCTTTAGTCTGTCATATTTCCTTTCCATTACATATTCTTTTTATAAATTCTAGATTAATACTAGAATTATTAATAAAAATTATTAATACTTTTAACACTAAAAAAATAAACAAGTATAGGTTTCCCCCCTTTTACTGTTTTGAGTGTGACATCTCAATGATTAAAATATACCTTTATTCCCTCATCTTGATTCCCAATAAACCATTATTTTTAAGAAGTTACAATAATAATCATTACATCTTTTCATTTGGATTCCACAGCATATTTAATAAAATAATAAAATTATTTCAATAATTGTTCTACATGTAAAGTGGGTGACTCCAAATCTACAAACCTGATTGGTCAATAAAATGAACATTGGATTGGTTCACTAGGAACCAATCCAAAGAGCTGCTAAAAGGCGGCAAATCTAAACAACTGCCATTGGCTGCAAGCAGGCAAGCCAGCCTGTATAAAAGGTTGGCCTCAGCTTCAACCAAGTGTTGAAGTGTTACTAACTAGTTGAAGAATAAAGTATTTGTTGTTGGAACCCGGTCTACCTCGTGTGTTTTCCGAACAAAACACTGGCGACGAGGATGGGATCGTCCTGAACGAAAAACCTGCACGCGGTGATAAGAAGTCCAGATTACAACCAAGATGTCTGGAAACAACGCACCGCCCGCACCCTTCAATCCCAACGAAGAGGATTGGGATTCCTATGCTGATCGCTTCCAAATGTATTTGGAGAGCAATGAAATGGAAGGCATTTCAGAGCAACGCAAGAGAGCTGTGTTCCTGATGCACTGCGGGCCAACAGTTTTTAAGATGGCAAAGGCCCTTGCGAAGCTCCGGGACGTTAAACAACTAACGTGGACAGAATTGCAAAGACTCCTCAAAGCACACTACGCTCCGATGGTGTCTAACTTAATAAAGCGACACGAATTTTACCGCAGAGACCAGAGAGAGGGAGAGACCGTCGCCGATTTCATCGCTGCCCTCAGACAAATAGGGGGTGAGTGTGAATTTTTGAACATAGACGAGGCAATGAGGGATCGCGTGGTGCTGGGCTTGAGAAACTCGACCGCACAGAGTAAATTGCTCAACAAGCCCAACATCACCGTTACCGAAGCCATCGCGGAAGCCACAGCCGCTGAAGCCGCGAAAAAATCTGCCATAGCCATTAAAAAGATGAACACACACAGCGAAGAAACACCAACCAAAGACAGAAAGCACCCTGCCACCACACCCCACTACGAAGAGTCGGGCGAAACAATTGAATCGAGCGAAGAGGACGACAAGGTCCACCGTTTGCTCACGAACAAAAAAGAGCGCGAAAGGAGAAATTGGAGGGAATGCGCTGGCTGCGGAGGAAACCATCCCCGAGCCGAATGCAGATTTCTCGATGCCATCTGCCGGCATTGCAAAAACGAGGGCACATCGAGAAGGTCTGCAGGAACAAAAAATACTACAGCCCGACGAGACGCAGAAATTCCCCAACATGAGCCGAGCCTAAACGAGCTGAGAGAAAGTGGCAACAAGAGAAGCGAGCCAATACACACCAAACTGTCATTATACAGAGCGCTCAGACGGAAAGTGGAAAAAAAATTAAAGTCATCGTGAAAATCGAAGGAAAACACTGCAAGATGGAAGTGGACTCGGGGTCCTTCCTCTCCATGGTATCGTGGGACACAATAAAACAGCTAGTCCCAGGTATCAAACCCAAAGAATTGAAGAAGCAGCACCTAACCCTCAAGGACTATCAGGGAAACCAAATCCCTGTGGTAGGCATGGGACAATTCCGAGTCGCCTACAAACATCACGTCAAGGTGCTTCCGCTGACCATAGTCGACCAAGACAGACCAAGCCTCCTGGGCATCGAATGGTTCGCGCCATTGGGCATCGGGATGACCGGGGTCGATCGAGTGACTACAACCGGCTGGGAAGACGACCTCATCCGAGAATTCCAGGACGTTTTTGACGGCTCACTTGGCAAGTATCGGGGAAATCCCATTTCTTTCAATCTAAACCCCCAAATAGCCCCACGAAGAATAAAAGCCAGGCGAGTTCCTTTTGCACTAAAGGCAAAAATAGAGGAACAGCTGGACAAATTAATAGCCCAAGGGGTGTTAGAACCTGTGGACCATGCCAAGTGGGAAACGCCTATTGTCACACCCATTAAACCTGACGGGTCCATCAGAATCTGTGGTGACTATAAGGCTACCCTGAACCACGCATTACAACCAAGCGCATACCCGGTGCCAGTAGTCCAGCATTTGCTTCATTCCCTGGGAAAAGGCAAAGTTTTCGCCAAAGTCGACTTGGCACAAGCCTATCAACAACTCCCAGTGGACCCAGAAACAGCAGAAGCACAGACTATAGTCACCCATAAGGGCGCATTCAAATGTCACCGGCTCCAATTTGGAGTAAGCGTGGCCCCTGGCGTCTTCCAGAGTCTGATGGAACGCCTTCTAAATGGCATACAAGGAGTCGTTCCCTATTTTGACGACGTCCTAATCTCGGCCAGAGATGAAACTCAATTAAGGAACAGACTCAAAGAAGTATTAACTAAGTTTAGGGAATCTGGCCTCAAGGTAAAAAGAGAAAAGTGCTGTTTAATTAAGAACAGCGTCGAATTCCTGGGCTACTCAATAGACGGAGAGGGTATCCACCCCACAGACAAAAAAGTTAAAGCAATCAAAGACGCTCCTGAACCAAGAAATAAAACCGAACTACAAGCATTCTTAGGATTAATTAATTTTTATAACGTGTTCCTGCCAAACAAAGCCACTATTGCAGAACCATTACACCGTCTGCTAGACAAAAAGGCAACTTGGACTTGGGGTTACAAAGAAAAAAAAGCCTTCCAAAATATTAAAAGCTTGCTAACATCAACAAACGTTCTCATCCAATTTAGTAACACTCTGCCATTAACAGTGACCTGCGACGCCTCACCATATGGAGTAGGTGCCGTCCTGAGCCACCAACTACCTGATGGAAGAGAAGCACCCGTTGCATATTACTCTAGGACTCTATCAAAAACCGAGCGGAATTACAGCCAATTGGACAGGGAAGCTCTAGCAATTGTCGCTGGAGTAAAACGCTTCCATGAATACTTATATGGGCGGACTTTTCAAATCATAACGGACCACAAACCGCTAATGGGGATTTTGGCAGGAAACAAGCCAACACCTAATATACTGTCCCCAAGAATGACGAGATGGTCAGAGTTCCTAGCAGCTTATTCCTACACTCTGACACATCGGCCAGGGAAACAAATTTCCCATGCGGACGCTTTGAGCAGAGCACCCTTACCAGCAACCGACGAAGACCCGGCACCAGCGATGACAACGCTACAAATCGACACTTGCCCCGATCTACCCATATCAGCGTATGATGTCGCCAGAGCCACCGCGAAAGACTCATTGACTGCCCGCGTTCTTAGCTGGGTAGGTAAAGGCTGGCCGGAGAATCAAAAAACTGAAAACTTTAAACCTTTCCGGTCCAGACAGACTGAACTTTCAATCCAAAAGGGGTGTTTGTTGTGGGGTGATCGGGTAGTAATCCCTGCCAAATTACAGCCCAGGGTACTTAAGTTGTTACATGAAGGGCACCCGGGAATGGTTAAGATGAAAAGCCTTGCCAGAAGTTATGTTTGGTGGCCGGGTATTGATAAGGACATAGAGTATTGGGTAAGCTCATGCCACAAATGCCAGGCAATTAGACCATCCCCACCAAAAGCACCCGTTAAGGACTGGGAAACCCCTCGGGGACCTTGGTCAAGAATACACATTGATTTCGCGGGTCCTACCAAGGGGCATACCTTTCTGATTGTCGTTGATGCCTATTCAAATTGGCTTGAAGTAAAAGTTATGCCATCAACGACAACAGAAACTGTAATTAAAAAGCTGGACAACCTTTTTGCCACCCATGGCATACCGGACGTTCTTGTCTCAGATAATGGGCCACAGCTAACCAGCATACCATTTGAGCAATAACTAGCCTCCCTAGGTATAAGACATGCCCTAACCGCGCCGGCTCACCCGGCTGCGAACGGCAGGGCTGAGAGAATGGTCCGGTTTACTAAAGAAGGTTTGGAACGAATGGACGCTGGAGATGTCCAACAGAAAGTAAACCGTTTGCTCACACTCCAGCACATAACGCCCAGTACCATAACCAATAAGTCCCCAGCAGAATTACTTATGGGGCGAAAATTAAGATCTCACCTTGATAGGTTACACCCAAATTTTACCCCAGAAAACCCCCCTAACTCCTCTACACAGTTCAGACAATTCGAAATAGGCGATTTGGTATACGCTAAAAACTTCACTGGGGACCCGGTATGGCTACCAGGACAGATTATCCAAATTACAGGCCCCAAATCCTACCGATTAAAATTAGACGATGGCAGGGAATGGAAGCGGCACATAGACCAGCTTCGATCTCGAATTATAGAGAGAACCACAGACTTACAAACATTCACCGAAAAAACCGGCGAATTGCAAACCAAGGTGGGGGGGGGAAAGGCGAGAAATAAATAAAGAACTGTTTAAAACCAAACCCAATGAAACATACGAACAAAAAGAGCAAATAAAAGACTCACTGTTTGGAGAGACTTGCGTGAAGAGCCCATCGGAAGGGGCCAGCCAAGCCAGCTCGACCTGCCCAGAGGAAACGGGAGGGAGCGGCAAAACCGTCAGCCGAAGAAACTCAGGCGGCGGTAAAATGGCTGACTCACCCTTCCAGACGGTTCCAGGGAGAAGGACGGACGACACAGCAGCCCCATCCGAACCGGTCGAAGTCTGCACTAAGAATGAACCGCGCAAGTCAAGTCGAGTCCGGAAAAGCCCCGCCTACCTGCGAGACTACGTCACCACGTAGGACTGAACTAAGGGGGGAGGGGTGTTCTATATGTAAAGTGGGTGACTCCAAATCTACAAACCTGATTGGTCAATAAAATGAACATTGGATTGGTTCACTAGGAACCAATCCAAAGAGCTGCTAAAAGGCGGCAAATCTAAACAACTGCCATTGGCTGCAAGCAGGCAAGCCAGCCTGTATAAAAGGCTGGCCTCAGCTTCAGCCAAATGTTCCTATTTACTAACTAGTTGAAGAATAAAGTATTTGTTGTTGGAACCCGGTCTACCTCGTGTGTTTTCCGAACAAAACAATAATAATTTTATTAAAAATTATTGATTTTTAATAAGAGATATCAGTATCTATGTTACCCTATTTTCTAAATATTTTTAATTGCAGAAATATTCTTATTGCCCCTTGTCACCCTGCAGAATCCCCTTTTTAATTCATCAACCTTTATCTCTGAAAAAACAATTTCTTTTCAACATTTTACTATTTCCGTATTTGTTTATTTCATGTACCTGTTTCTTACTGCTTCTCCTCCCCCTCTTTTCCCCATATCTTTTCTCATTCCAGTTTATATCCCTCTCTTTCTTAATATCTTCCTTTCCCCTTTTCTGCTGGGTCTTTCTGCCTTTCCTGACTTCACAGGTATTCCCCCTTTTGATTACCTTCTTAAATTTCAACTTTTTTTTTTTGAAATTTTTTTATTGATTTTCAATAAACAAACATACACAAACAAAACACAAAACATGAAAACATAAAACTTCTTTTTGGAAAGAGGCTTCCCGGGTTACATCTTTTTGTACAGACAAAAATTTGAATTCATGCTCACTTTTTATCCAATTTCATATCTTATTTACCATTCAACATTTTCTATATAGCTTCTCCCCTCTTTTCACTCTCTTAATTCTATTTTATTTTTTTCATCTCAATTTAAATCATTATGCGTATATTTTTTGTCTGTTCTATTTCAATTTTCTATTATCTTTTCTCATTAACACAATTTCTTCTGTAATCACTGATTGAAGTATGATGCCTTTAAATCTTTCCCCTAAATTTAACACTTAAAATAATATATACTTTTCATTCTGATTCTGCTTAGTACATTCTAAAGCTACATACTATATTATAAAAAAAAAGAGTAATAAGTTTATAATATAATTAAAACAATAATCCATAGCAAATTAAGCTCTATTATTAAATCCAATTTTCTAACATTATTTCAAATATAAATACAACAATACAATCTTGTGTACTTTTGCAGAATCTCTTTTTTAATCATATTTTTACCCACTATCTCTAAATAAATCTTGTTTCTTTACATCTTGTTTTAAACCTTTGTAACTTCTCTTTCCTTTCCTTTTTTCTCCAATCCTGCCTTTTTACCCCCTTCTCTTAATCTCCACCTTCTTGTGTATTCCTGTTTTCTGTTGCTTTCTGATATTGTATCGATTTTTCACCTTATTTTTCCCTTTTTTTGGTTGTTTTTTTAAGTCTTAAATTCTGCATTCTCTTTCAACTTTCAAATTTCAACTTTTTAACCTTCCCTCTTTCCCCACTTCTTTGTAATGTTCTTTGTGTTAATTGTCTATTTAAAATGTCTTCTCCTTGAATTGACTCCTCCTCCTCTGAAGCTCTTTCATCTTGCTCTTCAATCGTCCTTTCCATTTTTTCTAACACAGAGCAAAGTGATTCGCCTTTTTCCTGTACTAATTCTCTCATATTTTTAAGTTTCATTTTTAATTCCCGAAGATATATCATTACACACTCTTATATTTTATGATCATTAAAGTCCACAAAAAAAAGAAAAAGAAAAAAAACCACACTTTTACTTTCCTTCATTCTTCTTTCAATTTTCTAAAGTTCTCAGTTATTCCAGCCCAGGGTCTATACCAAAAATATCCATCAATCGCACGGTCAGTCTTTCCTTGCTTTTTTCTTTATTCTGGTTCTGTTTTCACTTTCTAAAGCCCCTGTCACACTGCACCAATGGATGCAAAGAGGATGTAAAATGGACAAAAAAGCTTGCCATCCATTGGTTAACGCGATGTATTCACTGCCTCTGTTTTGCTTCCCCTCTATCCGTCCAGCATCCATCTACTGACGTTTCATCCGCTCAGAAAGTTTTGAGCTGCCCAAAACTTTTGCGCGGAAAATGTATCCAATTTGTCTGTTCTGCATCCGCTACGCATCCGCTACGCATCCGTTATGCATCCGCTCTATCCGCTAGGCATCCATTATGCATCCGCGCAACTTGCATCCGCTCGGACGCAGGGAGGAAGCAGAACGGATGCAGAACGAATGCAGAACAGATGCAGCACGGAAACAAAGCATTTAAAATGGAAAAAAACATTCGCAGAGGGGACCTATCTTGGATATTAAGGATGTCTACAGGATGCCTAGAGGATGCAAAGGGACACCTATACTGCCTATAAAAAGGGAGCAACACATCTGGATCTCACTTTCAGAACAGCAGCCCTGCGCTGCGGACCTCTGCGCCCTTCATCTGCCTCTTCCTCAGCATCCAGTCATGTCCACCGTGGATCATAACACGGTCCTTTTGGCAGCCACCATCCTTCTGCAACAGTGCGAAGCCATCTACAGGCTCTGTGAACTCTACTACAGGAAGAAAAAGGGGCGGACAAGAAGCGTCTGGGTACGAAGACGGTTCACCAGAAGAGCAGAGTACGGACTGTACAACAAGCTGATGGTGGAGCTCAGGAATGAAGACACTCGGGCATTCCAGAACTTCATGAGGATGCCTCCAGGCATGTTTGACGAAGTTGTGCAGCAGCTGACACCCAGGTTGACCAAGGTAAACACCAACTTCCCCCCCCAGCCTGGAACCTGGGCTCAAGGTGGCACTCACTCTGCGCCACCTGGCCTCAGTGACCACCTACAGGAGCATGCAGTATGGCTGGAGGGTGCCACCCAACACCATCAGCATTGTGGTCAGAGAAGTGGTGCAAGCCATCATCGAAGAATACAAGGAGGAGCTCCTCCAGTGCCCCTCCACTGAAGAAGGATTGAAGAAAGTTGCAGAGCAGTGGTATCAGAGGTGGAACTTCCCACACACCATTGGAGCCATCGATGGCAAGCACGTGGCCTGCAAAGCGCCATCCAAGTCAGGGTCCACTTATTTCAACTACAAGGGCTTCTTCAGCATCATCCTCTTCGCCATGGTC
>BLBF01000044.1:25196792-25249368 GCA_015471245.1 Laticauda colubrina | reverse complement strand
TTTGATTAAATCCTTGAGCTACTAACCTAGCTTTATGGGTAACAGTCAAAAATGAGTCTCTGGCACTCCTCTTGCTTGCTCAGTCTCAGGAGTGAAGGGTGCAGGTGCTGTGGAGGTAGCTGGTGCTGGAATGCTTGTCATCAGCTCCTCCAAAAGCAGAAGCAGCAGAAGCCCCAGCCCCAGAAGAGCGAGCCCGTGCTGCAGAAGCCCCAGCAGAACTAGAGTGAGGGCCAGGGGGCGGGATGGTAGCCCTGTCCCTCTTGCAAGGGCTGGCAGCAGATGGCTGAGGCTTGCTGTTCTTCAGCATGCTGGTGGGGTTGCTGGCTGGCAGGGAGGCTGGCAGGAACCAAGGCTGGCAGGAAGGCTGGCAGGGAGGCAGGCACCAATGCTGGCAGGCTGGCTGGCAGGCAGGCAGGCACCAAGGCTGGCAGGAAGGCTGGCACCAAGGCTGGCAAGAAGGCTGGCAGGGAGGCAGGCACCAAGGCTTTCAGGCAGGCATGAACCAAGGCTGGCAGACAGGCAGGCACCAAGGCTGGCAGGCAGACTGGCTGGCAACAAGGCTGGCAGGCAGCCAGCCAGCAAGGCTGGCAGGGAGCCTGGTAGCAAGGCTGGCAGCAAGACTGGCAGGGAGGCTGGCAGCAAGGCTTGCAGGCAGACATGCAGGCAGGACAGGCAAGGCAGTCGATGTGTCTGGAAGCAGGTCTTTCCTCTGAATGGTGACCTGCTTTTGAGCTGCTTCCGTTATATCCGCGGGGCTGACACAATGCATCCTCCCCGCGTGCGCAATTAACGCTCAGCATCCGCTAGGCTTCCGCTGTGCATCCGCTAGGCTTCTGCTCTGCATCCGCTTCATCCGCTGTGCATCCGCTGTGCATCTGCTTCATCCGTTCCGTGTCCACTTTGCCGAGGTCCCCCAGAAGCCTAGTGGATGTGCCATCCACTCCCATCCGCTTCCATCCGCTGGGCTTCTGTTCCGCATCCGCTTTCCATCTGCCCTGCGTCCTCTCTCCATCCATGTTATCCGCTCCGCTTATGCAAATTTTTGCCCCTTTTGAGAGCGGATAACAATGGATGGAACATTTTGCTCGTCCGTTGTGTCCGTTTTGCATCCATTGAGCAGTGTGACAGGGTCTTAAGATTCTTACTTTGTTTCAACATTTCTTTAATGTTATATCCACACAGGTTCATTCAGAAACAGGGTGCCTTCCCTTTTGTTTGAGCTCAAGTTTTTGTCAAAAGATGGCACTCTCCATTGTACAAAGTCTTCACCTTTTTCCCCTATTTTTTTTATTTAGGATTTTTCGAACTTCAATATTCCAGCACAGTCCAGTCTCCAATTTGTATTATTTGACAATCTTAATTTCAGCTTTATTTTATGCCTGTTTATTCCCAAAATATTTTAGTTCAATTTAGTTAAATCTTTAGTTCCAGCTTCTTCCTTTCCCGGTTCAAAGCCCCGCTTAGCTGTCAAAAATATTTTCTTTTTTTTTTCCCTGTCCCTTTATAATTTTGCTGCTCACTTTTCTTAAAAATTCCATGTTACCTTAATCCCAGGGTACTTTTGTTTAGTTGTATTACCCAGTTGTCCCGGTTCAGATGTTATCCACCTCTTTCTTCCCTCTTGCACAAATCTTAATCCAGCTGAGTCCTCTTTGGGGTGGCCATTTTAAACCACTGCTGCAATTGTCTTTGGGGGTAAAAAAACCAAGCCCAGGGGGGGAGATGCAGCTCCCCTCAACATGGCTTGCAGCTTCCCCTTGCTCTGCCACCCCTTCAAAGTAGCTTCAGCCCCTAATCGTAATAATTGGGGCTCTCCAACCAAAGAGCACGGACCATAGCTGTAGAGAGTTGTGATCTATGGTCCGTCCGCGAGGAGGCTCCGCCTTCTTCATTAAATGCACGTCATCTGTCATTTCCATAACTTATGCAAATTTCAAATATTACCTTTTCTTTAACCACTCATACCAAATGTTCCATATTCCATGATAGTCGCTTTCTTGTTTATTTTTTAACAGTTTGGTTAGGCTATCCATCTCAGCGCATTCGTGTAATTTTTTAATTACCATATCCTCTGAAGGAATGGAAGACAGTTTCTAGTTTTGTGCGTAGGTTATTCTAGCTGCAGTTATGATTTGCAAAATTAAATATTGATATTTTTTCTCCATGTTTGAATCTATCATACTTAGCAGAAAGGTTTTGGGTTCAAATTTTAAATTTTGTTTTGTTATATTAAAATCCAATTTCTAATATTTCTCCAAAATTTCTGAGCACATGGGCAAGTCCACCATATGTGAAAATATGTTCCTTGTGCGTAGCTACATTTCCAACAATTGGGTGGTTGGTTGGAGAACATCTTAGCCAGTCTCGCAGGAGGTAGGTGCCAGCGATGAACCATTTTATATAAGTTTTCTTTATACGAGACTGACATAGTTAATTTGTTATTTGTTTGCCAAATGTGTTCCCACTTATCTAATTCAATACTATGACGCACGTTTATTATCATAGATTCTGTAACTGTTTCTTCTTTTAATTTGTACTCCAAAAGATATTCATAGGTTTTACTAATTGTTTTCTTTTTTTCTCCTAGCCATATTTTATCTAATTCTTGTGGAGTCATATTAAAGCCAAATTGTTCTCTATCTTTTTTATAATGGGTTTGTATTTGTGCAAAGGACCACCAGGCTATCTCTTTTCCTTTAATTTGTATTTGGTTCCTATTTTTAAGCTCTCCAGTGTCATATAATAAATCTTCATACCTAACAATATTTTCATAATCGAATACATTTGGATGTGTAACTGCTTCCAGTGTAGATAGCCACAATGGAACCTTTGGGTAGTGTTTTTTTTTAATCTTCCCCAGATATTAAACAACACATTTCTTACATGGTGCCTTTGGAAATATGAATGTTGTTTAGATTTTCCATCCCAGATGAAGGCATGCCAGCCAAGTTGGAGATCAAAACCCTCTAATATTAACAACCTTCTATTTTCTAATTTAATCCAATCCTTAAGCCAGTTTACTATAGTGGCATCATAATATAATTCAAAATCTGGAAGGCCAAATCCTCCTTTTTTCTTGGCATCCTGTAATAATTTATATTTCACTCTGAGTTTTTTCCTCTCCCATATAAATTTACATATACATTTGCTTAATTCTACAAAAAAAAATATTTTCCAACTTGACTGGCACTGTTTGAAACAAAAACAACAATTTTGGCAAAATATTCATTTTTACTATCAAAATACATCCCAATAGCAATAACTACAATTTGACCCAATTATCTAAATTTTTAACTATTTGCGTTAAATAGGTCTTCATCCTCGGAAACAAGTGGTAGTTGCTTGGTGCAAGATTGGGGCTGTAGGGTGGATGAGGAAAAATCTCCCACTTGAAAGCATTCAGGACTTCTCAAGTGTGATTTGCTATGTGTGGTCGGGCATTGTCATGCAAAAATAAAATTTTTGAGCTTAACTTTCCTCTATGCTTGTTCTGAATTGCTTTTCTTAGTTTTTGCAATGTTTCACAATACCTCACAGAGTTTACTGTTGCACCATGTTCCAGAAAATAGATAAGAAACACACCTTGCCTATCCCAAAAACAGTCACCACAATCTTCCTTGCAGAGAACGTTTGCAAACATTTTCTTGGTTTTTTTGTGGAATTTGTGTGCTGTAAAAAAGCTGGAACACACTTCCTCACTAGTCCAACATATGAAAGCCACAGGTCAAAGCACCAATTTCAATGGCACCAAAATCCTAGTTACCATAGAAATCCCCAGCTACAGAATCATCAGAGAAGCTATAGAAATTGATAAAAGACCTAATAGTAGAGATGACTCCACCAGACTATCAATCATCTCGAAGCCTGCACTCACAAACAAAAAAATATCTCAATCCAAGCAAGCAACTGGCAACCCCCCCCCCCCAATACTCAGCCCAAACACACCCCAGCCAGCTACCCAAATAAAACATAGCTTGCTAATAAACAATTATTGGCCATTCACAAGAAACCAAGCTGCACTAAGAAATCCCAATGCACAAACAAATGTTGCAAACTAATCAAGAACACAGCAACTCGAAGACCAATAAAAACAGATCTAGACTCCCAGCCAATCAGGATGAGGAAAAAAACAATTCAAATAAAGTAGAAAGCCAACACCAAATTCAAACAAAAAACGGCTACTAAGCCTGACACACATGATTGAAAAGAACCCAATATAACAAGCCTGAGGATGGTAGATGAGATTCTGCTGAAACATCGCTATAATAAAAGCACAAATATTAAGATGTGGGAAAATACCTGAAGTACCTGAATACCTAAATACCATACATATGTAGATATACAATATATGTAAGTTTATCTGTCTGTCTGGTCTATCACTATCATTACTTTATGTTACTGTAGGCTCTGTGGAGTCATCATCAGAATGCCTTTTTGAAGCTGAGTTCTAATTGCAAGTTCATTTGATATGTTACACTGAAGATCACTGAAGATCACTGAAAATGTTTGAACAAAAGAATCATTACAGACCTCTTTCTGCCTTTTGATATTTTTTTCTTCAACAAAATTAGAAATAGTAGAATTAATAAGCAGAAATTGTGAGATAGCATTACTTAAGGGAGTTTTTAGCTGATTGAGTTCATCTAACTAGAACTTTCCAGGAATATTATTAATACTTTGGTGTGTCCCTTTGTTGCTCACAGTAACTGTGATCTGTTCTTAGTTTGAAACAGACTATAATTCACGTGGCTAAATTTGCTAATAATATGATTTTCTGATCTTCCATCCTTTTGAAAGAGCTAATAAACCAAGAATCCCACAACCAACAGTCAACAGTCCTATGTCTTCTTGACCATAAACTTTTTAAGAAAGCTTTCTCTAGTCTGGGACACTTTGGCAACTGGTTGCAGGATATTCAGTCTAGATAGAAAAGCATTACGTCTTCCTATTACTGTTAATATTGTTTCTGTTAGGAATATAAGTCACCTAACAGGTATTTGGGTTAGAAATATATAAACCAGGAAAGACATTTTAATATTGTCTCTTTAAGGGAATGCAAGAGCATGCAATTGGGTGTGGTTTCTCAAAGTGCCATAAAATGGAGCCAGAAACCTGGATTGTTTTAGTCTTAGTCTGAGAAGAGAGTGTGTTTGAGTGGGTCTCTGTTTTTCATTCTCTTGGAAAGTATTGCTGTTCCTCCATTTCTTCTAACTGATTAATATAACTGGATTTAATGTAAAGCCCCTGTCACACTGCACCAACGGATGCAAAGAGGATGTAAAATGGACAAAAAAGCTTGCCATCCGTTGGTTAACGTGATGTATCCGTTCTGTACTCACTGCCTCCGTTTTGCTTCCTCTCTATCCGCCCAGCATCCGTTTATGGATGTTTCATCCACTCAGAAAGTTTTGAGCTGCTCAAAACTTTTGCGCAGAAAATGTATCCAATTCGTCCGTTCTGCATCCGCTACGCATCCGCTAGGCATCTGTTCTGCATCCGTTCTGCATCCGCTATATCCGCTAGGCATCCATTCTGCATCCGCGCAACTCGTATCCGCTCGGACGCAGGGAGGAAGCGGAACGGACGCGGAACGGATGCAGAATGGATGCCTAGCGGATGCAGCACAGAAACAAAGCATTTAAAATGGAAAAAACATTCGCAGAGGGGACCTATCTCGGATATTAAGGATGTCTAGAGGATGCCAAGAGGATGCCTAGAGAATGCAAAGGGACGCCTATACTGCCTATAAAAAGGGGGAGCAACTCACCTGCATCTCACTTTCAGACCAGCAGCCCAGCTGTGCAGACCTCTGCAGCCTTCATCTGACTCTTCCTCTTCCACAGCATCCAGTCATGTCCACCATGGATCATGACACAGTCCTTTTGGCAGCCACCATCCTTCTGCAACAGTGCGAAGCCATCTACAGGCTCTGTGAACTCTACTACGGGAAGAAAAAGAGGCGGCCAAGAAGCCGAAGATGGGTCCGAAGATGGATTGGGAGAAGAGCAGAGTACGGACTGTACAACAAGCTGATGGTGGAGCTCAGGAACGAAGACACTCGGGCATTCCAGAACTTCATGAGGATGCTTCCAGCCATGTTTGACGAAGTTGTGCAGCGGCTGACACCCAGGTTGACCAAGGCAAACACCAACTTCCGGCCCAGCCTGGACCCTGGGCTCAAGGTGGCACTCACTCTGTGCCACCTGGCCTCAGGGACCACCTACAGGAGCATGCAGTACGGCTGGAGGGTGCCACACAACACCATCAGCATTGTGGTCAGAGAAGTGGTGCAGGCCATCATCGAAGAATACCTGGAGGAGCTTCTACAGTGTCCCTCCACTGAAGAAGGCTGGAAGAAAGTTGCAGAGCAGTGGTATCAGAGGTGGAACTTCCCACACACCGTTGGAGCCATAGATGGGAAGCACGTGGCCTGCAAAGCTCCAGCCAAGTCGGGCTCCACTTATTTCAACTACAAGGGCTTCTTCAGCATCGTCCTCTTTGACACGGTCGATGCTGACTACAAGTTCATGTACATCGATGCTTCCGGTAATGGCTCATGTTCAGATGCCCAGGTATACAACGCCAGTGAACAGGGCGTTTAATAAAGAGTTGTGTTTATGTTGACATGTGTGGATGATTGATTATATTGTTATTGATAATAAAGGGCCATAGGTGTGGCACCTGGGAGGGTGGACCATACAGTCCCACTATGCTTCCACTGGAGGTTTATCTATCCCCACAGTTATTACCCATCCCAAAGGTATCCCTCCCCACCCCACTGCTATCTTAATCCATCCCACAAGCATGCAAAGGCTTAAACCAATTTTAAAAGTTTCCACCAAGACTTTATTAAAAAAAAGAAATGAAGCAAGTGTGTGAATCAAAGATAAACTTTATTTAATAACAAGCTGTAAAAGAAAAATGACCCAAGTCAAGTGTCCAAATAAAGTCCACACCCAGTCTCTGGCAGTCTTCACGGTCACTCGGAGGTGTGCCCAGTCTCAGGGGTGAAGGGTCCAGGTGCTGTGGAGGTGGTTGCTGCTGCAGTGCTGGTCTGAAGCACCACTGGGTTGCCTGGCCCTGAGAGGACAACAGGTGACGGTGTGTTGAGAAAGCTCTCAGACAGCTGGCTCAGACCCGTGATTCTGAGAGGTCCTTCCTCCATGCCATGGGGAGTCAGCCCCAGTACTGATGACAGATGTACTGAGGCCGGGCTTGGCTGTGGGGTGGAGGAAGGAGTAGTGTAGTGGGGCTGTCTGGTCTGCAGCTGGGTGAGGACTGGCATGGGTGGCATCGCTGTCGTCGGTGGCATCATTGGTATGGGTGGCATCGGTGGCATCAGTGGAACCAGTGGCAACAGTGTCACCCGATGACTCTGTGCCTGGACTGGGAAGGGCTGCTGCCTGTGCTTCTGGACCTCCTGGTAGCCATAGCCCTGGTAGGTGAGGGGCTGTGGGAAGCCTTGGAAAGGGAGGGACATCACCCGGGGTGGAGGAGCAGACCTGGACTGGGTGGGAGCAGGTTCCTCTGGATCTGGAGGGTTGTGAAGCAGCTTGGTGATCCAGTCCTTCACCACCTGGTACTGGGGTTCCTCCATGTTCCTGAGGGTCTGGTTGACATAGGTGAGGAAGGGCATGTGGTTGGAGGATGAGGAGTGGGTGTGGACCAGCTGAGAGAGGAGATCTATGCTGGTGCGGATGGTGTCCCTGATCTCCAGCAGGACAGTGTGGCTCTGCCCCTCCTGCTGTCTGGCTCTCTGCCTCTCTGTGGAGGTGGAGCTGGGGGGGGTGGATGCGGCTACCGCTGTGGTGGACGCGGCGTCTCCTTTCTCCCACCGCACCAGGGAGTCCTCCACTCGCTCCACCATGGTTACAACACCTGTCCGTGGGTTCTCCGCCGTGGCACGCTCCACAGAAACCTGCCTGGAGACAGGGACTGACTCTCGGCCGGAAGAGGACTGGCTCTCAGCAGGCTGCCGGAGAGAGAGGGTCGTGAGAGGGGCTGCTGGTGCTCCTCGGTGGCGGATCTCACCCTCCAGGAAGCTGCACCTGGCCATGATGTAGGTCTCTCTGTCCGTCAGCTTAACTGTGGCCTGGCCAGATTTCTTGTGGTGCAGCTTCCCGTACCAGGTGTGCATGTGCTTCCACCAGCTGAGGAGCATCTCCAAAGTGTAACCCATATTCTCTGCCCTCTCTCTCCAAGCAGCCTGCTTCCTTTTGGTGTCCCTGTACAGCCAGTGTCCCTTCCGCCACAAATAGTCATTTTCTCTCAGCCACTCCAGCACCTCATCCTCATGTTTCTCCTCGATATAGTATTGCCTCATCTCCCGTTGTCGCATACGCCTCTTCCTCCCTTTGGCAGGACCAGATGGGCCCTCATCAGGGGCTCCCAGGTAGTAGGGGCTGCTCCTCCACACCACCATCAGCAGCAGCAGCAGCAGCAGCAGGATCATCATCATCATCACCAGCAGGATCATAATCATCATCATCAGCAGCAGCAGCAGCAGCAGGATCATCATCAGCAGCAGCAGTAGCAGTAGCAGCAGCAGCACCAGCAGGAGCAGGAGCACGAGCAGGACGAGCAGGATGAGGAAGACCAGGAGCATGAGCAGTACGAGCAGTACAAGCAAGTCCAGGAGCACGAGCAGGACGAGCAGGACTAGCAGGACCAGGAGCAGCTTCAACAGAGTAAGCACCAGCAGAAGCACCACCGCCAGGAGCAGCTTCAGCAGAGTAAGCACCAGCAGAAGCACCACCGCCAGGAGCAGCTCCAGCAGAAGCTCCAGCAAGTGAAGAGCGAGCCCAAGCAGCAGAAGCCCCAGCAGAAGCAGAGCCAGGGACAGGGGGTGGGAGGGTGGCCCTGTCCCTCTTGCCAGGGATGGCGGCAGGTTGCTGAGGCTTTCGCTTCTTCCCCATGGTTGTGGGGTTGCTGGCTGGCAGGAAGGCTGGCAGGCACCAAGGCTGGCAGGAAGGCTGGCACCAAGGCTGACAGGAAGGCTGGCACCAAGGCTGACAGGAAGGCTGGCACTAAGGCTGGCAGGAAGCCTGGCAGGCAGGCAGGCACCAAGGCTGGCAGGCAGGCTGGCAGGAAGCCTGGCAGGAAGGCTGGCAGGAAGGCAGGCAGGCAGGCACCAAGGCTGGCAGGCAGACTGGCTGGCAGGGAGGCTGGAAGGCAGGCTGGCAGGGAGGCTGGCAGGCAGGCAGAGAGCAAGGCTGGCAGGGAGGCTGGCCAGGAGGCTTGGAGGCCGGCTGGCAGGAAGGCTGGCAGCAAGGCTTGCAGGCAGGCATGCAGGCAGGGCAGGCAAGGACTCGATGTATCCTGCAGCAGGTCTTTCCTCCAAATGATGGCCACATGCGAGCTGCTTCCCTTTATATCCGCATGGCTTACGCAATGCATCCCCCCCGCATGCGCAATTAACGCTCGGCATCCGTTCGGCTTCCGCTGTACATCCGCTAGGCTTCCCCTCTGCATCCGCTTCATCCGCTGTGCATCCTCTGTGCATCCGCTGTGCATCCGCTGTGCATCCGTTGTATCCGTTCCACATCCGCTTTGCTGAGTTCCCCCGGAAGCCTTGCGGATTTGCCATCCGCTCCCATCTGCTCTTATCCACTGGGCTTCCGTTCCCCATCTGCTTTCCATCTGCTCTGCGTCCTCCCCGCGTCCGTTCTTTTCCGTGTTATCCGCTCCGGTTATGCAAATTTTTGCCCCTTTTGAGAGCGGATAACAACAGATGGAACATTTTGCTCGTCCGTTGTGTCCTTTTTACATACGTTTTGCATCCGTTGGGCAGTGTGACAGGGCCTTAAGTCTGTTACTGAACCAGTTTTTCACACTGGACTTTGATATTTGGAATATCCCTGGATTGAAAACCGACTGATTTTTCTTGTGAATGACTTTGGATTGCCAATTTCAAACTTTGTTTAAACTTTTCTGGAAGTAAAAACCTACATTTACTGTATAGTGTATCTGTGTGCTCTGTGTGTATTTTTCCAACACTACTCTCTATACATCTCCCTGTATGCACCCATTCTCCTAATGGGGAATTACCTCAACTGTTTCAGTTAAAGCTACCGTATATACTCGCATATAAGCCGACTTTAGAATGCTTTTTTTTTTTTCCCCAAATTTGGGGGTCGGCTTTTATGCGAATAAATCTGGCTGCCCGGCTTCGCGTGAAGAGAGCCAAGACTCTCATCGCCTTTGTGGGCAGCGGCTTCGCGCAATGAGAGCCAAGACTCTCATCGCCTTCGCGGGCAACGGCTTCGTGCAATGAGATCCAAGACTCTCATCGTGCGAAGCCACTGCCTGCGAAGGCGACGAGAGTCTTGGCTCTCATCGCGCGAAGTCGGGCAGCCAGATTTATTCGCTTATAAGCCGACCCCCAAATTTTGGGAAAAAAAAAAAAGCGTTCAGCATAGTATTTGGGGGTTGGCTTATATGCAATTTTTTTCAAAAATCCTCATTTTGGGGCAGTTTTTAAAGGGTCGGCTTATATGCGAGATCGGCTTATATGCGAGATCGGCTTATATGCGAGTATATACGGTAAGTAGCCACAAGTACAGTTACAGATAGTACTTTGTAAAAGTATTAGGCAGTTGTGGAAAAATGCTGTAAATTAAGAATGCTTTCAAAAATGGAAGTGTTAATAGTTTATTTTTATCAATTAACAAAATGGAATGTAAATGATCAGAAGAGAAATTCAACTAAAATTAGTATTTATAAAAATACATGAATATCAATAACTCACAGATTTTATTTGTAATATATCTGTACTAGCCCCCATTATCCCCTCTTTAGTAAGCTTTGAAAAGAATGTGAATGCCTCAAAGGTTATGGTGTTTTCATAATGAGAATACAGATTCATTAAGAATGTAAGTCTTAATGATTAGTATATATCAAGATTAAGGAATCAGATAGAATTATACCAATAGAGAAAGGGAAAGAAAACAGAAGTGACTTCTGAGCTTTAATTCAGCAATTTCGCCACAAAAGGAACAAAGCCAGAAAAAATAGAACAAAAGCACAGCTCAGATCAAACCAAAATCTGATTTATATTTAGCTTTCAACTGTCTCTAGACAACTATGTTTCATCCTAGATCTCCAGTCCACTCCTGATTTGGGTTCTGCTTACCTGACCTTAAGACAGTCAGAAATAAATGCTTCGAATCTTCCCTTGAAAGAGAAAATTGAGAAAAGCAAAATGGACCCCATTCCCCATTCTCTTTTTAAAAGCTCATCTGGCAAGGAAATCTTTTTGCTTCTGATTCATTGTTCAGAAATGTTCTTCTAGGCTATAGTTGTCTCTGCTTGTTATCTATATTGACAGGTTAGATTTGATTGACAGATCATGCTTACAGTTCTTATCAATAGTAGCCTCACTGCAACTTAAAGCTCTAGCTGAACAAAAAAAAATCAATTCCAAGATCAATCATCACATTTACTAAATTAAAACTGATTCAGTAGCACAGCACCCAAAGCTTTTCTGAAGCTTACTGATAAATGGCTAATAAATATATACTACAGCTACCTTGCTCTGATTTCTTTTCGTAGAAAATTCCAGATTCTGAGAAAAATGTCTATGTTATCAAGAAAACTTCATTCTGTGATATAATATTTGATATAAAAGGAACATAAAGATCAACATCTCCCAATGATAAACAATTCCTCATGCAGTCTTTCAGTTATCCTGGTCCCCTACCAAATAAGTAGTGCTTTGAACTAGCACCTTGAGTTCTATTTATTAACTGATTGATGGCCCTTCTCTTTTTCATTTAAGTTCTTTGTGTCAACAATTTAAGTACTATTTAATATAGTGAAATAAATATGTAAATCATAAGTAGACATAGACATTGTATTTCTACTTATTTTTGCTAAGTACTATTTCACATTCATTGCACAAAGTCAGAATTACACTTGCCATAGAGTATAGAGTAGATAGAGTACATCTCTTTTTATAAATTATTTGCAAAGGATTTAGAAACTGAGAAACAATTAACAATTACAGGAAAAGTACAAAACATTCAGAGTTGCATTTCCAACTTTGTGTTGAATTTTCCTATATCTGTAAACCGAAATATTTGCTTCAAAGAAGCAAAATTAATTAAATGGATCTGAAACATTTTGTAATAGCATGACATGTTTCATAGATTTTTCTGCTGCTTTACTAGAATTATTAGAGACAAGGTATAATTTTCCAATTTCAGTTTCTTATATGGTAAATACTAGGAAGGACAAGCTTTTGACTGTTTCTTCATTTAAAAACTGATGTTTATCAGGAATATATTGGGGTGGCAAAAATAATGTTACTTTTGACTTCATTCAATTTTTCAGCTTCTTTAATTATGAACATCCAAAAGTTTACTTTTGCTCTCCCTTATGCTAATAGATTGTTGCATATGATTCTGGCACTGCAAACACAATTAGAAGCCCATTCCAGGTCTTAGCATTTGGAATGTGTGCTCAGAGCTAACCTTATTTTGAATTTTGATTGACCTTGATTGACAATGACTTAGCAAAGCTGAAACTACTGGCTTGCCTTGATTGCATTGATTGGAATGTATTCGAAGACACCTGTGCAGACTTGGATGAACTCACAGGTACTGTAATATCATATGTCAGTTTTTCTGAAGGCCTATGTTTGCCAACCAGAAACCTGAGAATATACAGTAACAATAAATTTTGGTTCACAGCTAAACTTAAAGCCCCTGTCACACTGCAGCAACGGATGAAAAGAGGAAGTAAAATGGAGAGAAACACTTGCCATCCATTGGAAAACGCGATGTACTCACTGCCTCCGTTTTGCTTCCTCTCTATCAGTCCAGCATCCGTTTATGGATGTTACATCCGCTCCAAAAGTTTTAGGCTGCTTAAAACTTTTGCGTAGAAAATGTATCAAGTTTGTCCGTTCTGCATCCGCGAGGCATCCGCGAGGCATCCGCTACGCATCCGTTACGCATCCGTTACGCATCCGTTACGCATCCGCTATATCCGCTAGGCATCCGCTGCGCATCCGCGCAATTCCATCCGCCCGGACGCAGGGAGGAAGCGGAATGGATGCGGAACGGATGCCTAGCGGATACAGAACAGATGCAGAACGGATGCAGAATATAAACAAAGCATTTAAAGCGGAAAACAGGTTCGCAGAGGGGACCTATCTCAGATATTAAGGATGTCTAGAGGATGCCTAGAGGATGCCTAGAGGATGCCTAGAGGATGCAAAGGGACACCTATACTGCCCATAAAAAGGGGAAGCAACTCGCCTGCATCGCACTTTCAGACCAGCAGCCAAGCTGTGCAGACCTCTGCAGCCTTCATCTGACTCTTGCTCTTCCACACCATCCAGTCATGTCCACCGTGGATTGCGACCAAATTCTTTCAGCAGCCAACTTCCTTCTGCAACACTGCAAAACCATCTACAGTCTCTGTGAACAGTACAACGGGAAGAAAAGGAGGCACCCAAAAATGTCTGGCTCCGAAGATGGTTCACCAGAAGAGCACAGTACGTACTTTACGACAAGCTGATGGTGGAGCTCAGGAGCGAAGACCCTCGGGCGTTCCAGAACTTCATGAGGATACCTCCAGCCATGTTTGACGAAGTTGTGCAGCGGCTGACACCCAGGTTGACCAAGGCAAACACCAACTTCCCTCCCAGCCTGGAACCTGGGCTCAAGGTGGCACTCACTCTGCGCCACCTGGCCTCAGGGACCACCTACAGGATCATGCAGCATGGCTGGAGGGTGCCACCCAGCACCATCAGCTTTGTGGTCAGAGAAGTGGTGCAGGCCATCATCGAAGAATACAAGGAGGAGCTCCTCCAGTGCCCTTCCACTGAAGAAGGCTGGAAGAAAGTTGCAGAGCAGTGGTATCAGAAGTGGAACTTCCTCCACACCGTTGGAGCCATAGATGGGAAGCACGTGGCCTGCAAAGCTCCAGCCAACTCAGTGTCCTCTTATCACAACTCCAAGGGCTTCTTCAGCATCATAGAGAGGAAGGCTGGCAGGCACCAAGGCTGGCAGGAAGGCTGGCAGGAAGCGAAGCCTGGCAGGAAAGCAGGCACCAAGGCTGGCAGGCAGACTGGCTGGCAGGGAGGCTGGAAGGCAGGCTGGCAGCAATGCTGGCAGGGAGGCTGGAAGGCAGGCTGGCAGCAAGGCTGGCAGGGAGGCTGGAAGGCAGGCTGGCAGCAAGGCTGGAAGGGAGGCTGGAAGGCAGGCTGGCAGCAAGACTGGAAGGGAGGCTGCCCAGGAGGGTGGGAGACAGGCTGGGAGGCAGGCTTGGAGGCAGGCTGGCAGCAAGGCTTTCAGGCAGACATGCAGGAAAGGAACTAGAAGTGTCCAGCAGCAGGTCTTTCCTCGGAATGCTGGCCACGTGTGAGCTGCTTCCCTTTATATCCGGGGGGCTTGCGCAATGCATGCCCCCCACATGCGCAATTAATGCACGACATCCATTCCGCTTCCATTGTGCGTCCGCTTCATCCGCTGTGCATCCGTTCTGCATCCGTTTTTTCCGTTCCACATCCGTTTCACTGAGGCCCCCCGGAAGCCTAGCGGACGTGCCTTCCGCTGTGCTTCCGTTCCGCATCCGCTTTGCATCCGCCCTGTGTCCTCCCCGCGTCCATTTCATCCACTCCAATTATGCAAATTTGCGCCCCTTTTCAGCGTGGATACAACGGATATAAGATTTTTCTCTTCTGTTGTGTCCTTTTTGCATCCGTTGGGCAGTGTGACACGGCCTTAAGCAGTTACGTTGTACCAAAGAGGAAGCATACAGATAAGGCCATAGAATAATGTACAATCAGTCTAGGGGTGGGATTCAAATTTCTGTGGGTGTGGCTTAGTGGTCATGTGACTGGCTGGGCATGGCTTGCTGACTGGGCATGGCTTGGTAGTGATATGATTGGCTGGGCATGGCTTGGTGGTTCCATGACTGGTTCGGCATCGCTTAGTGGTCATGTGACTGGGTGGGCATGGCTTGGCAGTCATGTGGCTAGGTAATCATGTGACTGAGTAATTAGGGCTAGGTTGTCATATGACTGGGTGGGCATAGCCATGTTGTCATGTGACTAGGTGGGCGTGGCCAACTCAGCAATCCATTTTGCCAATTTAGCAGTCCATTAAACAATACACAGCAGCTCCCTTTTCGATTCTTCTTTTTAATACTGCAGGAAGTTTTTGCTCTAAAGTTTTTTTTTACTAAGGGGAAGAGGTTGTCAATGCCTGGGGAAATAAAGGCTTTCCACAGGTCTCATGGCTATATTTAAAGGGCCAACTAATGTCAATGGTGTTGGGAGATCCATTGGTGAGGTGATAGTGACTGGATGTGCGATGTTCACAAGTGCAGTAACTGGAATTGGTAAATTGACAGGTGTGGTGACTGTTAATGGAGAACTCATTGGTCTAGAGATGTAAAGCATGCTCAAAACATAGGCTGGGCTTCTCATATTAATTGCAGCTGCCACAATGCAAGGAGCTGCTCCTTTGGTACTAAGTGAATTTTTCTCTATTTAACAACCTTTCTTGTCACAGTTGTTAAGTAAGTCGCTGCAGTTGTAAAGTTAAATACACAGTTGTTAAGTGAATATGTCAGAAGGTTGCAAATTTGATCTCATGATCCCAGGACACTGCAACTGTCATAAATATGGATCAGTTGACAAGCATCTGCATTTTGACCATGAGGATGCTGCAATGACTGTAAGTTGAAAAGCAGTCATTTCAATGCCATTGTAACTTTGAATGGTCACTGTTGTAAATTGAGGACTACTTGTACATACAGAAGTTAATCCTGTTAATTTCAAGGCTGGATTCGGCTTCCTTCTGAACATGTACTTTCCAGAATAAAGTTACTGGCCACATGAAATGGAAGGTGGGAACAGAGGGTGGAAGGAATGGTTGCTTAAGCCCATGTCCCACTGCACCAATGGATGCAAAGAGGATGTAAAACGGACAAAAAAGCTTGCCATCCGTTGGAAAACGTGATGCATCCGTTGTGTACTCACTGCGTACGTGTTTCATACGCTCTATCTGTCAATCATCCGTCTACTGCTATTTCATGTGCTCAAAAAGTTTTGAGCTGCACAAAACTTTTTGAGCAAATGAAATTTCCGCCGCGTACGATGTACATCCACGACACATATGGGCAACAAATGTTCTATGTCTGTTGTCATCCATTACACGTCCGCTGTATCCTCTCAGCATCCTCTGGACATCACCTCAACTCACATCCACTGCAGCTGAAAGCAGAAAGAGGGAGGAAGTGAAAGGTACATGGAATGTTCACACAGCGTTAGTAGCACGGAAATAGAAAGGATGTAAGCCAATGCATCTCGTATATAAAGCATTAAAACGGACAAAATGTTTGTATATGAGACGAATCTCTGATATTTAGGATGTCTGGAGTATGCCTAGATTAGGTGGAAGGACACCTAGCGGAAAACCGATATTTCCTATTCAAAGGGGGAAGAAATCACCTGGATCTCACTATCAGTCCAGCAGCCATGGCGTACAGACCTCTTCACCCTTGGTCTTGCTCTTCCACATCATCCATTGATCTCCATCATGGATCATCACACACTCCTTTTGGTAGCTGCCAACATTCAACACCAGAACCAAGCCCTCTTCAGTCTGTTTCACCTTTTCTATGCGAGGAGAAGAAGGAGACGTCCAAGAGCTGTGTGGGTCCGACGATGGATCGCGAGAAGTGTGGAGTTTGGACTGTATGACAAGCTGATGGTGGAGCTGAGGAATGAAGACACTCGTGCATTCCATCACTTCATGAGGATGCCACCAGCCATGTTTGATGAACTTGTTGAGCATCTGAGACCCAGGTTGACCAAGCTGAGCACCAACTTCCATCCTAGCCTGGACCCTGGACTGAAGGTGGCACTGACTCTGCACCACTTGGCCTCTGGAACCACATACAGAAACATGCAGTATGCCTGGCGGGTGCCACACAACAGCATCAGCAAAGTGGTCAGAGAAGTGGTGCAGGCCATCATCGAAGAATACGTGGAGGAGCTCCTCCAGTGCCCCTCCACTGAAGAAGGCTGGAGGAAATTTGCAGAACAGTGGTATCAGAGGTGGAACTTCCCCCACAACGTTGGAGCCATAGGTGGGAAGCACGTGGCCTGCAAAGCTCCAGCCAACTCAGGGTCCTCTTATCACAACTACAAGGGCTTCTTCAGTATCATCCTCTTTGCCATGGTTGATGCTGACTACAAGTTCATCTACATCGATGCTTCAGGCAACGGGTCAGCTTCAGATGGCCAGGCATACAACGCCAGTGACCTCAAGGATGGGCTGGAACGCAACCTTATCATGGGTTTTCCAGATCCAGACCCCCTACCCAATGACATACAAGATGTGCCCTACTTCATCATGGGTGATGACGCGTTCTCCCTCAGAACCTACCTCATGAAGCCCTACAGTTCAAGATACCTCACCCGTGAAGAGAGGATCTTCAACTACAGGCTGTCCAGGGCAAGACGGGTGAGGGATAACGCCTTTGGCATCCTGGCCAACAGGTTCCAGGTACTTCTCACCACCATGCAGCATCACCCAGGGACTGTGAGGAGCATCATGGAAGCTTGCTGCATCCTGCACAATCTCATGAGCACCCGCTACCCAGTGTTGCAGAACAGGCTTGTGGACCGTCAACAAGGGAATGGGGACATGGAGCCTGGTGAATGGAGGCAAGGACGAAACCTGATAGACACTATGGATGTACAAGACCCCAACAGAGCTCCACGTGAAGTGAAGAAGCAGCGCAACCTCCTGAAACACTGGTGCAACACATCAGCTGGAGCAGTGGAGTGGCAAGACAGGATGGTAGATGGTTAATGGATGCTTCCTTCAGCCTGTCTCATCACACGGATGAGATTGCACCATGTATGTTTGGTTGGCCTACAATGAACAGGGCGTTTAATAAAGAGTTGTGTTTATGTTGACATGTGTGGATAATTATTACATTATTATTGATAATAAAGGGACATAGATGTGGCACCTGGGAGGGTGGACCATACAGTCCCACTATGCTTGCACTGGAGGTTTACCTATCCCACAAGCATGCAAAGGCTTAACCCTTTTTTCAAAGTTTTCACCAACACTTTATTAAGTAAATAAAATGAACCAAGTGTGTGAAGCAAAGATAACCTTTATTAACAACTGTCTTCAATTACTTGGAACTGTATTCACTTGGCATACAACACTAGCTTAATATCTATCAGGTGGTTACTTGGGTTGAACGTCTTGGTAATACAGGACTTACTGGTGGACTTTCCTGTGCCATCTGCTCCTGTTCTTCTATTTCTTCCTGTGCTTGTTCTACTACTTCCTCCTGTTCTTCCTCTTTAATGGCTATTTGGGGTTTACTGATTTTATCTTTAGGAACTATTTGGGTGTCAATAATAATATCACTGCTGGATTCCTGTTCCAGTTTATACCACCCAATGTGCTCAAGAAATTTTGCACTAGCACTACAATAAACATGAGACGTATAGAGAGTAGTGTTGGAATAATACACACTCAGTACACAGATACACTGTACAGTTAATGTAGGTTTTTACTTCCAGAAAGGTTGAAGCAAAGTCCAAAATAAGCAGTCCAAAAGTCATTCACAGGTTAATCAGTCAGTTTTTCAATCCAGGGATATTCCAGTAACAAAGTCCAGTGTCAAAAACAGTTATGTATCAAACTTACATTAAATCCAATAATATCAGTCAATTAGGAAAAATGGAGCAATAGGAATACTTTCCAACAGAAGGAAATAAAGATACACTCTCTTCTCTTCTGAGACTCAGACTAATACAATCCAGGTTTCTGGCTCCATCTTATGGCTGTTTGAAAAACCACACCCAATTGCATGCTCTTGCATTCCCTTAAAGAGATAGTACTAAAATGTTTATCCTGGTTTATATATTTCTAACCCAAATACCTGTTAGGTGTTTCATATTCCAAACATTCTCCCCTTTTGGGTAAGATAATATATACAACCTTACATTCTAAGTCCATAATCTTCACAGCATGCCTTATGCTTTATAGAGCCTTGGGCCTTTGTAAAATGATCTGCTATATTGTTTTCTGACATACAGTATTCTAGCTTAATCATCTTACTTTGCACACATTGTCTCACATTTAAATATCTTAAATCTGTGTGTTTTGTTCTTGTTTTCACAGCAATATTTGAAGCCATCTGTATTGCTGATTGGTTATCTTCATAAACAACAATAGGATCTATTACATTAATTCCCATATCAATTAATAATTGCTTATACAACACTAAATCTGTACATATTAAAGACAAACATGAGAATTCAGCCTCCATTGTTGACAAACTTAGATTTTTCTGTCTTATAGATCTCTATCCAATCAATGCTTTTCCCAATAATACAGCAGTACCTGATGTAGATTTTCTTGTATTTATGTCTTTAGCAAAACTTTCATCAGCATATGCAGTCAAATTCAGTTCATCTTTTGGCTCCAAATACAATGCATAATGCATTGTCTGTTTCAGATATCTTAACACACTTTTAGCAGCTTGCCAGTGCCTTTCAGTGGGCTCAGCATTAAATCTCGCTAATTGATTAACACTATATGCAATATCTGGCCTTGACCAATTACTGAGATAAGATAAACTACCAATCAAGGACTGATAAATGTTCTTATCAAAAACAGGACTTTGAACATCACTATGGCTAAATTCCTGGCTCATTGGTGTTTCAGCTGGCTTACAAAGTTCCATTTTATAACTTTTTAGTGATTGGTTAATTTTATCTGCCTGTGAGATCTTTATCCTCCCCTAGTTCTATCTATCTTTAAACCATAAAGTTTCATAATGTTTGATTTCTCCTAACAGTTTTATCTTAAATTTATTTTCCAGCAGTGAAATTATCTCAGTAGCTCCTTGTTCAGTTTTGGTGATTAATGCTATATCATCAGTAAATAATAGCAATAATGAAATCATGCCATTATTTTCTCTTTTAAACAAACATGCCAGCTACAAAACCTATCTTAGTTAATTCTTTAACTATACATTGGTTCCACTCATATCCTGATTGCTTTAAACCATAAAGACTCTTTTTCAATTTCCAGCAATCATTATCAGTATTATCATTTTTGAGACCCAAAGGTTTCTTTAAATATATAGTGTGTGGCAATGGTGCATGCAGATATGCTATCTCTACATCCAAATGATTTACAATATATTTCTCCTTAGCTGCCTGCACTAATGCTGCCCTTAATGTAATAGCCTTCAGACTAGCTGCAAACACCTCATCATAGTCATTTGCTACAAGGGTCATTTGAACCCTTGTGCTACTAACCTGGCTTTATGGGTAACAGTCCCATCCACAGCTGTCTTCATTTTATATATCGATTTACATCCTATGGCATGTTTACCTGGTGGTAACTTAACATTTTCGTATACATCCAGTTTTTTTAATGATTCTAGTTCCTTATCCATTGCTTTCTGCCAAGCAGCCTGATCCTTAGCAGGATACAATTTTAATTCATTATAATTACTTGGAACTGTATTCACTTGGCATACAACACTGGCCTGATATCTATCAGGTGGTCGTGTTACTCGGGTTGAACGTCTTGGTAATACAGGGCTTACTGGTTGTCTTTCCTGTGCCATCTGCTCCTGTTCTTCTACTTCCTCCTGTTCTTCCTCTTCCTCTTTAATGGCTATTTGGGGTTTAGTGATTTTATCTTTAGGGACTATTTGGGTGTCAATAATAATATCATTGCTGGATTCCTGTTCCAGTTTATCCCACCCAATGTGCTCAAGAAATTTTGCACTAGCACTACAAGAAACATGAGCTGTGCCTTGATCCCAAAATCTAAGTGATCTGTGGTTGGCCTCATAACCCACAAAAAGTAACTTCTTACCTCTATGTTGCCCTTTCAGTCTTACTTGTGAGGGAATATGCACCCATGCTGGAGCTCCAAATGTGTGTAGATAACTTAAATTTAGTTTTCTGCCATGCCAACGAGTGAATGGCAATTCTCCAGTTGTTGTATTTACTGCATTATTTAAAACATGGTTACTACACATTATGGTTTCACCCCAATGTTTCAGGAAAACCTGAGTCAGATAACATAGTGCGAGTCATGGCTTGTAATGTTTGCCCTCTTCATTCTATAAACAAGTTATGTTGTGGTCTGTAAGTGCAGAACGTTTATGCTCCATACCAGCCAATTTCAGCATATTTTGAAATCTTTTATTGACAAATTCAGTCCCATTATCAGTTACTAAAGTAATTACTTTACTTTTCATTTTTCTCTCAGCAAACCTTAGCCAGTTAAATAAATGTTGGAATGTTTCTGTTTTGTTTTTCATAAGATAGCAGAAACCGTATCTTGAGTAATGGTCCATAATACTCAAAATATAACAGGCATCTCCTAAACTTGGTTTCTTACGACCAATTATTTCAGCAAATACAACCTCTAAAGGTTCTTTGGTCTTAAACCCATTTAGTCTGTTTGCAGGAGTAACTTTACTCTTTTTTTGACTACAAGCATTACAGTGTAAATACTTGCAACAAGGTTTCAATTTTACTCCCTCTGACAATTTAACAGTTTGTTTGAGCATTTTGAAATTAACGTGCCCTAGATGTCTATGCAGTCAATGTATACATTCATCATGTGGCTTAACATTGTTATAAACTGAGTTAGCCATCTTCAGCTGATCATCATGTATTACATATAAATCATTTTTTAAAGTAGTAGTAACATTTTTATCCTCTTTCTCTATTATACAGTTATCTCCTCTAAAGGTTACTACATAACCAAGATTAACTAAAGCCTTACTGATAGCAAATTAAATTTCAGTTTAGGTACGTATAACATAGTTAAATGTTCATTTATACAAGAACAACATGCAGTACCTTCACCTGATGCTTTCATCTTCCATTCATTTGCCAATGAAACATGTTGTTTACTCGTGGACATCTTTACAAACCTTTTTCTATCTTTAGTAATGCACTGTGATGCTCCACTATCAACAACCCACAAATTATTGTTTACAGTTGAATTGCTAGACATTGCTAAACTAACATTGTTTTTGGCCTTCTGATGTTTGCCAGTATTTGTTGTTTCCCTTTTTACATAATTTAGCTATATATCCCCTAGCCCCACAAGAAAAACATTTCCTAACAATATAGGCAGTTGAAGATAAATCCTCTTCTTGTGGTTGTTCCTTCCTCAGTTGGCCCCTATCAAGCCATCTTCTTGCTTCTTCTAGCAATCTTCCAGTTATTTCAGTCAGTGTCATTTTATCTCTGGGCAGACTTCCAGTGAAAATACATAGTCATCATAACTTTCATCCAATGATGAAAGAATGATTTAAACTTGATGCAGCTCTGAAAATATTAGTTCTTTTTCATGTAGCTCTTGAAAAGTTCTTTTCATGAAGTTTCAATGAGCTAACATATCTCCATCTTTCAGAAGACGTGTTCTAAACAGTTTACATGTAAGATGTATGTGTGCACCTACACTGTCACGAACATAAATCATCTTCAAATTCTCCCAACACTGAGCAGCAGTCTCTTCTCCACGGATGTGGACTAGCTGCTGGTCACTCAGTGTTAGTTCAATTATACAAAGAGCTCGTTCATTGTTCTGTATAAAGTCAGCAATCTTCTTGACATCATCCTCATTATCTGGATCCCAAGCATTTACATCTGGTGGATTTTGAACTACATTCCATAAACCTTCTCTACATAGACGTAGACTGCATTTCATAGACCAGGAAACATAGTTTGTTCCATCCAACTGGGTTATTAGTGATAGACTTGTGGAAGTGACTTGTGCCATCTTTACCAGGATAGTAAACCACAATTAAACAGTAAACAGCTGTCTGTAAACAGTACTGTGCATTCACACTAACTCTCAGTTATCTGAGCCTGGTATGGCCTGGGCCCATAACCAGTGTTGAGGTAATTCCCCATTAGGAGAATGAGCGCATACAGGGAGACGTATAGAGAGCAGTGTTGGAATAATACACACTCAGTACACAGATGCACTGTACAGTTAATGTAGGTTTTTACTTCCAGAAAGGTTTAAGCAAAGTCCAAAATAAGCAGTCCAAAAGTCATTCACAGGTTAATCAGTCAGTTTTTCAATCCAGGGATATTCCAGTAACAAAGTCCAGTGTCAAAAACAGTTACGTATCAGACTTACATTAAATCCAGTAATATCAGTCAATTAGGAAAAATGGAGCAACAGCAATACTTTCCAACAGAAGGAAATAAAGATACACTCTCTTCTCTTCTGAGACTCAGACTAATACAATCCAGGTTTCTGGCTCCATCTGAAATCCAACTGAAATTCTGGCCATTTGAGAAACCACACCCAATTGCATGCTCTTGCATTCCCTTAAAGAGATAGTACTAAAATGTTTATCCTGGTTTATATATTTCTAACCCAAATACCTGTTAGGTGTTTCATATTCCTAACACATAGCACCAGGGAATTGGTTAGAATCTCCTCCACGTTTGCAAAGACAGGTGGGGTTGGGGAATCAGAAAGCTGCTCCTTAAGGAAACATTGCCTAATTCTTAGCAGATGGTCTCATGAGTATGAAATCCATGGTGAATTGCAGATAATAATAAGGAATAAAGAAACTATAAGAGAGCATTTCACCAAGGCAGCAATCATCGGTGCCATCTTGGCTTTACTTAACATCTACAGTATGAATACACTCTAACCAAAGGGTCTTCAAACTTGGCAAGTTTAAGACTTGTGGACTTCAACTCCCAGAATTTCTGAGCTAAGATGACTGGAGGAAAAATTCTGGGAGTCCACAAGTCTTAAAACTTTCAAGTTTGAAGACCCCAGGTCTCAGTTATTACTCTAATACCAAAACTTTCTAAAATGCACAGATGAAAAATTCTTATCGAGTTTCAAAGGCAGTACTTAATAAAGTGAACTTCATTAATAATAGAAAAGTTCACCATTTTCTAATCAAATATTTTATGACTATTTAGTAATTAGGGAAAATTGCACAATCAAATATATACCACCTATAGTCAAGATAAGCTTAATAGTAAATACCAAATTATAGTCAAGATAAAATTGATTATAGACTGTGATAAAAGTAATCCTTCTTAGTATCATGAACTTGATCCAGATAAGTTTGTCAGAGAAATTAGAATATGGCTGACAGTCTCAGGTGAATCCATCAGAATAAAATGAGTGCTCAGTGAGAATGATTCTTCATCATATTGACTGCAATTGTTTTAAAAGCAAAACATTGAGATTTTGATTTTTAAATTGAATCAAGTATAATTTCATAAGTGAATTCAGGTTGGCCTGTTGTAACTATGTATCATTCATGTGTTTGCAACTGTGTATCATTGCAACTATGTATCGTTCAGGCATTTGCAACATTGTATCATTCACGTGTAATCATTGAGCTTCTGTCTCCTCAGTGACCTTTTGCAGGGCACGTACAGAGACAAGGAGCTAAACATCTGTAGAAATAGCTTATTTACATTGTGATTACATTGTCTGGCATGCAGCTTTGTAAAGAAGGAATATCCTGATCGAATTATAAATCTTGCAATCCTGTCTGACCTGGTATCTTGCCTTATCTGAGCTATTGTAAATCCTGTATATCCTGTCTGACCTGGGCTTGACCTAGGCTCTGAATAAACAATCACCCCCTTTTGAATGAGAATAATAAAAGAGCATGTACCCAGACATTCTGGGCACACTCATCCCGAGGAACTTCGTCTCCTGTCGTTTCTTTCTCCTTTCGCTCCCTATCATGAGACGCCCATCTAATGCGGGATAGCAGATCCCGCATTGGCCATCTTAGATCCACTTTGATTACCGAGCAAACATTTTTAATGTTTTACAGTTTACATAAAGTAAATTAGAATTCAAGTGTGTTAATAATAGTTATATCAAAATATCTGTCTTAATATAATAAGCATTATTCAAAAACCTGGAAATACAGTAAAGGCCCTGTGCCACTGCACTTACAGATGCAAAGAGGATGTAAAACGTTGAAAAAAGCTTGCCATCTATTGGAAAACGCTATGCATCCGTTGTGTACTCACTACATACGTGTTTCATACACTCTATCCGTCGAGCATCCATCCACTGCAATTTCATCCGTGCAAAAAGTTTTGAGCTGCACAAAACTTTTTGAACAGATTAACTTTCCACCGTGTACAATGTACATCCGTGACATATACGGGCAACAAACATTCTATGTCTGTTATCATCCATTAAACGTCCGCTGTATCCTCTCTGCATCCTCTGGCCATCCCCTCAACTCACATCTGCTGCAGCTGAAAATGGAAAGAGAGAGGAAACAAAAGGTACACGGAACGTCTACACAGCGTTAATAGCACAGAAATAGAAAGGATGTAAGCGTATGCATCTCGCATATAAAATATTAAAAACAGACAAAACGTTTGTATCTGGGATGTATCTCGTATATTTAGGATGTCTGCAGTATGTCTAGAGTATGTAGGACACCTAGCAGACAACTAATATTTTCTATAAAAAGGGGGAGAAAATAATCTGGATCTCAGTATGAGTCCAGCAGCCCTGGTGTACAGACCTCATCACCCTTGGTCTTGGTCTTCAACATCATCAATTGTTCTCCACCATGCATGATGAAACAGTCCATATGATAGCTGCACTCATTCATCACCAGAACCAAAACCTGTTCAGACTGTATCAAGTTTTACACAGAAGGAGACGAAGGAGATGTCCAAGAGTTGTGTGGGTCCGAGGATGGATCATGAGAAGAATGGAGTTGGGACTGTATGACCAGTTGATAGTGGAGCTGAGGAATGAAGACCCTCATGCATTCCATCACTTCATGAGGATGCCACCAGCCATGTTTGGCAAACTTGTAGACCATCTGAGACCCAGGTTGACCAAGCCTAGTACCAACTTCTGTCCCAACCTGGACCCTGGACTGAAGGTGGCACTGACTCTGCAGCACCTGGCCTCTGGAACCACATACAGAAACAAGCAGTATGCATGGAGGGTGCCACACAACAGCATCAGCAAAGTGGTCGGAGAAGTGGTACAGGCCATCATTGAAGAATACATGGAGGAGCTTCTCAGGTGCCCCACCACTGAACAAGGCTGGAGAAAACTTGCAGAAGAGTGGTATCAGAGGTGGAACTTTCCCCACACCGTTGGAGCCATAGGTGGGAAGCACGTGGCCTGCAAAGCTCCAGCCAACTCAGGGTCCACTTATTACAACTACAAGGGCTTCTTCAGTATCATCCTCTTTGCCATAGTTGATGCTGACTACAAGTTCATCTACATCGATGCTTCAGGCAACAGGTCAGCTTCAGATGGCCAGGTTTACAATGCAAGTGACCTCAAGGATGGGCTGGAATGCAACCTTATCATGGGTTTTCCAGGTCCAGACCCCCTACCCAATGACACACAAGATGTGCCCTACTTCATCGTTGGTGATGACGCCTTGTCCCTCAAAACCTACCTTATGAAGCCGTACAGTTCAAGATACCTCACCCATGAAGAGAGGATCTTCAACTACAGGCTGTCCAGGGCAAGACGGGTGATGGAGAACACCTTCGGCATCCTGGCCAACAAGTTCCAGATACTTCTCACCACCATGCAGCATGACCCAGAGACTTTGAGGAGCATCGTGGAAGCTTGTTGCATCCTGCACAATCTCATGCGCACCTGCTACCCAGTGTTGCAGAACAGACTTGTGGGAATGGGGCCATGGAGCCTGATGAATGGAGGCAAGGACATAACCTGATAGACACTGTGGATGTGCAAGGCCCCAACAGAGTTTCACGTGAAAGGAAGAAGCAGCGCAACCTACTGAGACACTGGTGCAACTCGCCAGCTGGAGCAGTGGAGTGGGAAGACAGGATGATAGATGCTTAATGGATGCTTCCTTGAGACTGCTGCATAACACTGATGAGATTGTGCCATGTATGTTGAGTGGTCCTACAATGAATAGGGCATTAATAAAGAGCTTTGTTTACTTTAAAATGTGTTGATCAATGAATAAATTGTTATTGATAATAAAGGTCCATATGTGTGGCAGCTGGGTGGTGGACCATACAGTCCCACTATGGTTGCACTGGAGGTTTATCTATCCCACAACTATACTTATCTGTCCCACAAGCATGCAAAGGCTTAACCATTTTTTCAAAGTTTTTACCAGCACTTTATTAAGTAAACAAAATGAACCAAGTAAACTTTATTAAGTGTCTTCAGCAAAGATAAACTTTATTAAACTTTATTGCCTGACTGACGAACCATGGTGTTCCTGCAAGATGTATCTGGCAGCACGTCTTTCCCCTGTATGCTGACTCCGTGCATGCTGCATCCTTTTATATCCGCGGAGCAGACACAATTCATGCTCCCCGCATGCGCAGTGAACGCTTTGCATCCAATATACATCCACGTGGTATCCCTTTTGTTTCCTATTTCCTGCTTCATCTGCTATGCATCCGCCCCTTCCACTCTGCGTCCGCTTTGAAATTCTGCCCCGGAACCCCTTCGGAGATGTCATCTGCTTTCATCCGCTAGGCTTCCGATGAACATCCATTTAACATCCCCGCTACATACTACCCACGTCCGTTCTTTTCCGTTCTGTTTATGCAAATTTTTGCCAATTTTTAGAGCGGATGAAAACAGATGGAACCACTCCCGAAATTTTGCACGTCCACTGTGTCCTTTGTGCATATGTTTTGCATCCATCGGCCAGTGGGACCGGGCCTTAACTGGAATTCTGAATGGTTGTTAGGTAGGATGTAGAATACAAAACTTCAGAAGATAATGGAACATATAATGATGGGTTATTCCTGTTTTATTGGGACATTATTTTACTGTAGCTCAGAGTTGTTTGTAATTGGACTGGCAACTTTCTCATATAAACAGTAAACTCTAAGCCACATAATCAATAATTGCATTGTTTTAAATAGTAATAATATTAATATTAATAGCAATTCACATTTTATTACTTTATTTTCACTATTTAAACATATCTGTTGCCATGCACTGAATATAATTTTTGGCACATCATCAAATGCATTTTCTTTTACAATTTGTGAATTAATGACAGATTTTATTTTATGTGCCCAGTAAGCATTGCAGCTTAAGGCAATGAGTCTTTTGAATTTTTTAAAAAGTATATTTTAATAAAAGTTTTTTAGTAGAAAATAGAAATAGAAATAAAGACAATATAAAAGAAAAGGGAAAATGTGGGTAAAGTAAAGAAAAAGAAAAGAAAAAAGCAGTGACTTCCAACTTCTTTTGATGCAGTAACAGATAACAGATCATCAGGGTTGGAAGGGACCTTGTCAATCATCTAGTCCAATCCCCCCCCCATCCAAATGGGAGACCCTATACCATTTCTGACAGATGGCATTTCAATCTCTTCTTGAAAGTCTCAAGTGATGGCACTCCCACAACTTCTGAGGGCAAGCTGTTCCATTGGTTGATTGTTCTCACTGTCAGAAAGTTTCTCCTTATTTCCAGGTTAAATCTATCCTTCTCCAGTTTCCATCCATTATTCCTTGTCTGGCCTACAAACTTTTAAGAAAATAACATAAACCCCTTCTTCTCTGTGGAAGCCCCTCAAATATTGGATACATTTGATTGCTATCATGTCTCCCCTGGTCCTTCTCTTTACTAGACTAGCCAAGCCCAGTTTCTGTAACTGTTCTTCATATGTTTTAGTCTCCAGTCCCCTAATCATCCTGGTTGCTCTTCTCTGTACTTTTTCTAAAGTCTCAACATCATTTTTATAATGTGGCAACCAAACCTGGATGCAGTACTCCAGGTGTGGTCTTACCAAGGCCTTATAGAGTGGTACCAGTACCTCACATGATCTCGATTGTATCCCTCTGTTAATGCAATTTAGGATTGCATTAGATTTTTTGGCTGCTGCTGCACACTGCTGGCTCATATTTAGCTGGTTGTCCACTAAGACTCCAAGATCCCTCTCATATTACTGCTATTGAACCTGGTTTCACCCAGTCTAGATGTGTATTTCTGGCTTTTGTTGCCTAAGTGTAGGACTTTACTTTTCTCTACATTGAATTTAATTCTGTTAAATATGGCCCAATGTTCTAATCTGTCAAGATCCATCTGGATCTTGAGCCTAACTTCTTGGGTGTTAGCTATTCCTGCCAGCTTAGTATCATCTGCAAATTTGGTAAGTTCCCCTTCTATTCCCTCATCTAAGTCATGAATGAAGATATTGAAGAGTACTGGGCCTAAGTCGGAACCTTGTGCACCCCACTGCTTACTTCCCTCCATATAGACTTAGACCCATTAAGGACTACTTGTTGAGTACAGTTTGTCAACCACTTGCGAGTCCATCTTGTGGTGGTGCTATCCCACTTTTTTCTAGCTTCCTAAGAAGTAGGTTGTGGTCTACTTTGTTCTTGCGTCTAGTTGTTCTAGTGTGCAGTGCTCTATAGCTTTGTTTTGAGGGAAGGAGTTGAAACAGTTTATGTCTGGGATGTGAGGGGTTTGTAAATATTTTCACAGCCCTCTTTTTGATTCGTGCAGTATATAGGTCCTTGATGGAAGGCAAGTTGGTAGTAATTGTTTTTTCTCAGTCCTAATTACTCTCTGAAGTCTGTGTCTGTCTTGTTAGGTCACAGAACCAAACCAAATCAAAATTCAGACAATCTTGGTTGGGCTTTCCCCGGAGAGCCTGGGAGGCAAAGTCTGGAGAGCAGCAAGTCAAAAAACAAACCAACTTGTTTTCCTGTCTGTGCAAGCAAACCCAGATTCAGTCTTTAATATAAATTGTGCATTGTTTGTTAATTCAAGTGTTAACAATTATGGGAAAGCAGTGCCAATTGAATTAGTTTCTAGAAAATCTTTAAGATGATAAAATTCAAAACAAAACAATCAACTATTATAACTCAGTAACGTTAACTCAGAAACTAATAAACCATTATTAACACAGAACATGATTCTAACATTTTCCAACTGAATTCATGACTTTAGCCCCTTGAGAAATTTTAGCTTTTTCCTCTATATTTTAGAAACATAGATTTTTACAAACAGCTAATGTTTAAACTATTTATTTATGTACATGATTTTTGTATCTGATTTCATACAGAATTCGAGGAGTTTATATTAATGTAAAAAGAACTCCATAAAATTGTCTGAAAATTTTTCTCACCACAAAACAAATGTTGGGTATCAAGAGTTACCTCTGAGGTTTCCAGTTTTGGACTTCCTTGAAGATGGACTGCTGACCATGATTGCCTGTGGCTTTGGTCTGTGCTCCTTCATCTGAGAGCCCCAATTGGCTAGATTTGGGGCAGAAGCTGCCTCATTGGGCGGCGGAGGAAGAGGAGACGGTCAGCCAGGTAGAGAGGGGTCACAAACCTCCTCCCTGGCTTGGCAAAGCTCCCTCCCAAAGACATCTGAAATGATGATCTAAAATGGCCACCCTGAAGGGGAAGAGTAAGCTGGAATAAGATTGTGTAGGAGAGAGAAAAAAAGGAACAGCAAGAGAAAAAGGACGTTATAATTAAATGAAAGGTACCCCAGGATTATTTTTTAAGATTTTTTTTAAAAAAGGATTTAAAGTGGTGAAGAGAAAGGAGAAAAAAAATAACTTTGAAAAGAAGTAGGAAAAGAGTGGGAAATAAAAATATGAGACATAAGAAGTTAAATAAAAAAGGGAATATTTGTAAAATTAAAAAAGGTAAACAGAAATAGCAGAAAATTGAAGGGTGGAAGGAAGCTATAAATAGGGAGGGTGATAAAAACTGGAGTAGCAGAATAAAGGGGAAAATGAAAGGGAAAAGAAGGGATAAGAAGCAGGAATGGGAAACAAAAAAATATGAGAATTGTAAAAAAATGAAAAGGAATTGTTTATTTAGAAGGCATAAAGGCAATGGCTAATCAATATTTTAAAGGGGGATTCTACAAGGTGAGGAGGGGGTAGTTTAAATAAGGTGAAAACTATGCAGAATCTGATTTATATTTGCTATGTAGTTTTAAAAGGATTATTAATTTCATTTTTTTAGGTAAAATAAGGTTAGGTTAAATATTCATTGGGATTAAAAGGGGAGATAATTAGTAAATATGTAAACTTTAGAGGTGGCACACTTAAAATTGGTAATTTAAGGGGGAAACTAATTTTATAGAATGATTGTATTAAATTGGATTTTATTAACGGATGTAATAAGAATTTGTGATGACATATGCAAATATGGCAGTTAAAAGTATCAAAGTATAATAACCATGAAGATATGAAAAATATTGGTGAATTAAATAATAAGGCAAGCATTTGGAATAATATAGTAATGTATAAAATGTATAAAAACATTGGTAGGATAAGAAGTTGAATATAAAAATTGAATATGTAACTATGGTCATATTTGTATGTAAAGATGAACCTGTAATTATGCTGTTCACTTAAAAGAGACATTTTTAAAATGTGGAAAACCAAAATAAAACTCATTTTTTAAAAAAAGAGTTACCTCTGTATGTCTTAAGAGTCAAAGTCTTACAAAATTCATTGCCGCTACTATAATTGTTATGTTCCTGAAACAGTACATTATGTTTGGAAGAGTTAAAAGTAAAATTATCTGGGAACAAGTGAGCAGAGTAGCCATCTATGTTCTTACTCATTCTGTTGCTGACTTCATCATCATACTGGTATTCAAAATCATGGAACACACTAAAAGGAAGGAGAACATTGGATTGGTTGCCTGGAAGGACAATCTATAGTGACATATGCCACATAGAGCATTATTTATTTATTTATTTATATTGCCACCTATTCGCCCATGACAACACGAGACAGCTTGTACAATATAAAACCATATTTAAAACAAAAATGGATGATCTCACCCAGCAGTTTCATATAAATGTTGAACAGGAGCAGAGAGAGTACTGAACCCTGTGGAACCCCGTAAAACAGTGGGTGAGGGCTGGATCTCTCCCCTCCTTTCAACACTGATTGAGAATGGCCACAGAGGAAGGAAGTGAACCAAGACAGCACAAGGCCTCCCACTCCCATCCTCCAAAGCTGCCCCAGGAATCCCATGGTCAAAATCTGCTGAGAGGTCAAGTAGAATGCACTACACCCATCCTTGTCCCACCAGAGATTATCCAAAACTGTGACCAGTGCCATTTCTGTTCCAAATCCAGGCCTGAATCCTGACTGGTAGGGGCCAAGATAATTTGTTTCATCCAGAAACCTCTGGAGCTGCTGCATGACCACCTTCTCAATAACCTTCCCCCAAAGAAAAGTTTGGAGACAGGACGGAAATTATACAACTGGGTGGAGTTCAGCTATGGTTTCTTAAGAAGAGGGCAGAGTACAGCCTCCTTAAAGAGGTAAGCACCATCCCCTCTTGCAGAGAAACATTAATCACTGCCAGAATTTATCCACCTGTAACCTGGGAAGCTTTCACAAGCCAGGAAGGACCTGGGTCTAAAACACAGGTGCTTGTCCGCATACTCCCTAGGATCCTATCCACTTCCTCAGGAGCAACAGGGTCAAACCATTCCCAGATAACAGGTCAAGAATCTGCCTCAGGAGCTTCCACCGGACCAGCAACCACACCGGCATCTAACTGAGAATGAAGTCAAACTTTTTGGCTTCCAGAAAATCTGCAAATTCCTCAGTGTGCCCCTTCAGGTGGACCTTAATCTCCTCCTTCCCTAGGAGAAGACGACTCACCTTAAAGAGGGTCGTTTGACAATTACCTGCAGATGCAATTAGTGTGGAGAAGTATTGCACAAATCGCCACAATGTAGGTTTTAGTAGCAGCTCTTACCTGTGTTCAATCGAGTTCTTCTGCCAGCCGCACTCTAAACATCTCATGCATTTCATCCCTCTCAGTTTCTCTGTATACCATGGGGCACAGAGAGGTCTACGGATGAGGAAAGGTCACAAGGGTGCAGTCCTATCCAGAGCCTCAGTCACCTTGCTATTCCAATTTTATATCTATATTATGTTTTACTGGAGGGGAGAAAATAATATGCTTATGAGGAACCATAAGTTCAACTTATTCATTAATGGCTGAATCTTTTAAATATGACATTTCCAAAGTCTTCCTACCTGTATAAGCCTTGACTATTACATAGGTTATTTTCTTCAGTTACTTTGCACTTAAAAAAAGTGCACTGATTTTGCAATGCTGTTTGTAATAATCATGCTCTAGATATAGAAATGAATTAATCTGAATTCCATATAGGACATTTTTTGTAGCTTATCATATCTTCCTGATGAAAATAAAAAACTCAAATCATGATCTCCGACATCACAATTATTTAAAAAGAGCAGTACTACTGGTTTAGATCATAATGCATGGCATTTGATCAATAAAAAACTATCTCCTTTGATTTATATCTATATTATCAAGTAATATTTTTATGATTGTAAGCCACCCAGAGTTCCTCTGAGCAGCCAATAAATATTACAAATAAATAAAAATATTAGACACTGGGACCTGGAATTATTGTTCATCATCAATTTTGTATTTCCTAACAAATGATAGTTTATTTCAAATTAAAGTTTCAGATGAACTTTGGAGATGGACTGGCCAAGATAAAAATTTGAGGAAGATAAAAATGTGTTTGAGGAAAAGAGTGTCTCTGTGCGGGTGTGGGTGTGGGTGAATATATATGAAGTACTGCTTTAGTGCTTATTTTCATCAGATTCTCTTCTGATTTGATTTTTCATGTCTCCAGTGCTATTTCAAGTTTAGCATCAAAAGCTGTTGTCAAGCCCGAAATTGACATATGTGTAGCTATTTTAGTTAGGTTTAGTATATATATTTTTTCTCACTTTTTCTTTGGTGGTTATTGGGGAAAGGTTTCAGGCTTGCCACATTTCTAAGGAGAGAGGAGTGGAGATACAGAGAGTTATTTAGGCTAGCTGATTCTTCTTCCTGTGGGAACACAAGCTGATCATGCTGAGGCCCCTTTAGGTGGAGATTTATGACATCAGGCAACGTTGAATGTGACTTTTGGGGGTTGTTTCTAACTTCTAATATTGTGGGGTAATTGAGGGTTGTGTCAGATCTGGAATTACCACAGACTTTGCCAATTTGATGCTTTCCTAAATAAAAGAAATTATCATGGAAGATGGATTTTGTTCTTTTTTTTTTAAATGAATTTTATCACTTGGAAACCTGACAGCTATTTCTGAAAATTTTCAGTTTTTTTTTAATGGAATTTTTCACACATTTTTTTCTATTTTAAATATTACTTGTTTTGTAAATCTCTCAGCAGTGTCTTTTCAGTGACTGTCCCTCCTATTTACATCTTAAGGGTAACAAAGCAAAGAATCTGCTACTTTCATTATTGATTCCATTAATCATGTTTCCTCAGTTATTGAACTGTCTTGTTGGGCTCTTCCTATACTTCATTTTTCTTGTAGTATGCATTTTTACAAGTAATACAAATAGTACTAGTAAAAATTCCTACTGATTTATGCTCAGATATTTTCCTCAGCTTTATAGTATTACCAGCAAAGTCTCTTCACCAATATTTAATTGAAATAATACTATAGCAACTTAGTTTCAGTTAAATGATTTCATTTAAAAAAATTATTAAATTGTATTGTTAAAATATCTTGTTCTAAACTTATTTCTGTCTTCCCATTCGTTATTGATTTTATTATTCTAGGTTTTTAAAGCTCTAAAAATCATGCTTTTCACAACAAGGTTTATTTTTTTTATCAACTCGACTTTGTGTTTCTCAGCTGTAGGTAAGCCCATCTTGGAAAGCTGCAGGCCCAATAACTACACTTCATAGCTTTCCTCTAGGCACAGTGAAAATGGATTAATGCAGTTTTTCCAAATGAGCAGCAGTCAGTACTGGGATGGTTGCATAGGCGTGTAACTTGCTAGCCTACTTGGTTTCATCACTGCCAACTAAGTAACAGCTCCCAGCAGGCAGAAGGATAATGACTTCATGTTCAGTAGTAACTTTTAATCTGAAGAATTCCCAACTGCATTAAACACCACCATATAAGGAAAGTACAAGAATCATATCACCCAGGAGAAATGTATAAACTCCAGAATTGTGTTCCAGTGTAGAACAAGGGAGAAAAGGACATCTTCAGAGGTTAAGCCGTATCTTATCTTTCTTTGATAATTCATATCATATTTTTCTTTGATTCAGGTGAGTTTTGATTAACACATCCATAGCTACTCAAATCCATTTCTTCTAAAAAAAATACATTCATTCACAACAACCTTCCCATGCCATACTTTAGAATTCTTGACTTTCCAACAATTACTCCCATTACTGAAGCCTTTTTAAGGTTCTGCTTCTCTTGAGCTGATAAGAATATTGTGTTTGTTAAGCCTGGGTTCCCCAACCAGGGTTAGGTAGACAAGCTAAACAGAATGTGCAGCGTTAGTCAGATAGGCACACAGATAAATGAGTGAGCTAAGCTTGTATGTTTATTAACATACAGTAAAAATAACAGATACGCTTGTGCTATCAAGAATATAGTTTATTCCATTATAAGTTCATGCATAGTCAAATATCAGTCCAATAGTCATTTATCATGTAGTCAGTCCATTCAGGGATATTCAGTTAGCAAAGTCCATGTAGAATATCCTATGTCAGTTCACTTACAAAATCAGTCCTTTGTTGTCTCTCCCGTTCGAGCAAATGCAGTCTTGATTCCAAGCAGTAATCAGGGATCATTAAAGCCAGAGAGAGTGAGAGAGCAAGCCGTAGTCTTGCTACTTTTATATTGTTTTCTTAACCACTCCTTTAATTGCTATTTCACAGTTAAAGCTGTATACACTCTACCATACACTAACTATGATTCATAGTTATTATTTCACCTAAACCAGTTAGGGTAAACAATGTTATCCCTAACATTCTCCCCTTTTAGGTTACATAATAACTATGAATCATTTACATCTTTAGAAAATATTTTTCGCAACTTTCTTTAAACTTAGTTGCTCCTTGAGCTTTTGTAAATTGGTCTGCAATGTTTTCTTCTGACATGCAGTATTCCAATTTTATTATTCCATTTTTCACTGATTCTCTTACATTTAAATATCTTAAGTCAGTAGGTTTTGATCTAGTTTTTACAGCAATACTAGTAGCTAACTTTATAGCTGCTTGATTATCCTCGTACACCATAATGGAATCTTTTACAGTTATACCCATGTCCAACAACAACTGTTTGTAGAAAATCAAATCAGTGCATAATAATGACAGACATGAAAATTCAGCTTCCATCGTAGATAAGCTAATATGCTGTTGTCTGATTGACTTCCACCCTATTAGTGTCTTACCAAATAATATAGCCATCCCAGATGTTGATTTTCTAGTGTTTATATCAGTTGCAAAACTTGCATCTGCATAAGCACTAAGACTCAAATCACCCTTTGGTTCTATATATAATGCATGGTTTATTGTTCCCTTAAGATATCTCAATATTCTTTTTAAGGATTTCCAATGACATTCTTTTGGATCTGAATTAAAACGTGCCAGCTGATTTACACTATAAGCTATATCTGGCCTTGACCAATTGCTTATATATGATAAGCTACCAATCAAAGATTGATATATGGACTTATCAAATTTGGGACTTTGATCATTAGTTTGGCAAACTTCTTGACTCATTGGAGTCTTTGCTGGTTTACAAAGTTCCATCTTATAAGTTTTAATTAATTGGCAAATTTTATCTTCTTGAGATATCTTAAAACCATTATTTGTTTTATTTATTGTCAATCCTAGATACCTTTTAATTTCACCTAAATGCTTTATTTTTATCTTTTTGGCTAATAATGATATAATCTCATTAGCTTCATTATTAGTCTTAGTTATTAAAGCAATATCATCAGTAAATAATAACAATAATGACACCGTTCCATTATTTTCTCTTTTAAACACACACGGATCTGCTAAACCAGATTTAAAACCTATATTGTTTAACTCTTTCACAATATATTGGTTCCACTCAAACCCAGATTGTTTCAACCCGTAAAGACTCTTTTTGAGTTTCCAACAATCATTACTATTTACTTTATTTTCTTTTATACCAATTGGTTTTCTTAAATATATAGTGTGCTGCAATGGTGCATGTAGATAAGCAGTTTCTACATCTAAATGGTTAATGACATAGTTTTTCTTAGCTGCCCACACTAATGCTGCTCTTAAAGATGTAGCTTTAAGGCTTGGCGCAAAAACTTCATCGTAATCAGATGCAGTTTGATTAAATCCTTGAGCTACTAACCTAGCTTTATGGGTAACAGTCCCATCATTTCTAGTTTTTACTTTAAATATCCATTTGAACCCAATGGATTTTTCTCCTGGAGGTAATTTGGCATCTTCATACACTTTCATTACCTTTAATGAATTTAGCTCTTTTTCCATTGCCTTTTGCCAATTCTCCTGATCCTTAGCAGGATACATCCTAAGTTCATCTACACTAGTTGGAACTTTAGTTACTTGGCAAACTATACTTGCTTGATACCTATCAGGTGGTCTAGTTACACGTGTAGTACGTCTAGGTATTATAGGACTTACAGGTGGACTTTCTTCTATTAATTGTTCTTGATCATGTAACTCTTCCTGATCAACTTTTTCCTCTTGTTCTGGTCCTATTTGCTCTTCGTGGACTTCTTCTTTAATTGGACTCTTCTTATAGCTAATCTGATCTTTCTGCCTTTTGTAGGGTTCAATAAATACTTCATTATTTAAATCTTGCTCTAATCTATTCCATCCTACATGTTCTAGGAATTTTGCACTAGCACTGGTGTAAACTCTAGATGTACCTGGTTCCCAGAATCTATAAGATCTATGATTAGATGTATAACCTACAAAAATCAATCTTTTAGCTCTATGCTGTCCTTTGTATCTAAGTTGTGTAGGGATATGCACCCATGCTGGTGCTCCAAATGTGTGCATGTAACTTAAATCAGGTTTTGTACCATGCCACAGTGTGAATGGTAATTCACCTGTTGTTGAATTAACAACATTATTTAATATATCATTACCACACATTATTGCTTCTCCCCATAAATTGTCAGGTAATCCTGAATCAGACATCATAGTTCGTGCCATTGATTGTAATGTTTGGCCTCTTCTCTCTATAAAGGCATTATGTTGTGTCCTATATGGTGCAGACATTTTATGTTGAATACCTAACAGTCTTAATCTGTTTTGGAATTTATGATTTGTAAATTCTGTACCATTATCTGTGATGAGAGTTACTAATTTCTTTTTAGTTTTTCTTTCAGCGAATTTTAGCCAATTAAATAGATTTTGATATGTTTCAGTTTTGCTCTTCATTAAATAGCAAAACCCATATCTAGAATAGTGGTCCATTATACTTAGTATGTGACGAGCTCCTCCTACACTTGGTTTTTTCGGACCTATTAAATCAGCAAATACTACTTCTAATGGCTCTTTAGTAGTAAATCCATCAACTCTATTAGCCGGTATGACCCTGCTCTTATTTTGATTACAGGCATTACATTGCAAATACTTATTACAAGATTTCAAACTTATTCCCTTAGACAATTCAACAGTTTTCTTAAGCATTTTAAAATGTAAATGCCCTAGCCTTCGATGTAACAAGTGAATACATTCGTCATGAGGTTTCTTATTTTCATAAATTGTGTTAGCCACCTTTAAACCATCATCATTTAACACATATAATCCATCTCTTAAAGATGCAGTAATTCTCTTATCTTTTTTTTCAAGTATGCAGTTATCTCCCTTAAATGTAACTACATATCCTAGTTTAACCAAAATTCTAACTGAAATTAAATTAAACTTAAGTTGTGGTACATATAACATTTTTACATTCTCTTTTATAAAAGAACAATATGCTATACCTTCACCTTTAGCTTTCAGTTTCCAGCCATTGGCTAACGATATCTGCTGTTTACTCTGGGACATTTTAATAAAATTTTTGTTATCATTTGTTATACAATGGGATGCTCCACTGTCAACCACCCATAAATTATTTTTTACAGCTCCGTTAGTATACATGGCTAACTCTAAATTTTTATTTATCTTTTGATGATTTTTAGTATTCTGGCCAGCGTTCTGGCGCTTTGCCTTTTTACAAAATCTTGCCAAATGTTTTCTTCCTCCACAATTAAAGCACTTTTTAATTGCGTATGCAGTAGGAGATTTATTATCTTCTTTTTGAGGTTGCTCCCTCCTTAATTCATCTCTTTCATGCCTTCTTCTGGCCTCTTCTATCAATCTGCCAGTTATATCAGTTAAAGTTAAATTGTCCTTTGGCAAAATTTCAAGTGAAGTTACGTAGTTATCATAACTTTCATCAAGGGAAGATAGAATTATATAAACTTGATGTTGTTTAGAGAATATAAGCTCTTTTTCATGTAATTCTTGGAAAATGCTTTGCATAGTTTTTAAATGACTCTGCATGTCACCATTTGTTTGGAGATGTGTCCTGAAAAGCTTCCGTGTTAGATTTATGTGAGCACCAATATTATCTCGAACATAAATTCTCTTCAGCTTCTGCCAACACCCAAAAGCCGTTTTTATTCCGTGGATATAAACAAGCTGTTGATCAGTTAAGGTTAACCCAATTATGCAAATGGCTTGTTGATTTTTATGCTTAAATTCTTCTATCTTTAGTCTGTCTTCCTCATCCTCTGGATCCCATTCTTCTACGTTTGGTGGATTTTCAATTATGTTCCACAGACCTTCTCTTCGTAGAAGTAGACTACATTTTGTAGACCATGATACATAGTTTGTTCCATCCAGCTTGGATATAAGGGACAAACTTTGTAGAATGACTTGTGCCAGGTTTTCTTATATGGATATAAAAATATAATTAATAAAACACAGCTGTCTGTTTACTGTAATGTATAACAACACAAACTCTCACTTTTTACATAAATCTGTTTAACCTAGTTAAACTGACTTTGCAGCCTCTGGGCCCATAACCAGTGTTAAGCCTGGGTTCCCCAACCAGGGTTAGGTAGACAAGCTAAACAGAATGTGCAGCGTTAGTCAGATAGGCACACAGATAAATGAGTGAGCTAAGCTTGTATGTTTATTAACATACAGTAAAAATAACAGATACGCTTGTGCTATCAAGAATATAGTTTATTCCATTATAAGTTCATGCATAGTCAAATATCAGTCCAATAGTCATTTATCATGTAGTCAGTCCATTCAGGGATATTCAGTTAGCAAAGTCCATGTAGAATATCCTATGTCAGTTCACTTACAAAATCAGTCCTTTGTTGTCTCTCCCGTTCGAGCAAATGCAGTCTTGATTCCAAGCAGTAATCAGGGATCATCAAAGCCAGAGAGAGTGAGAGAGCAAGCCGTAGTCTTGCTACTTTTATATTGTTTTCTTAACCACTCCTTTAATTGCTATTTCACAGTTAAAGCTGTATACACTCTACCATACACTAACTATGATTCATAGTTATTATTTCACCTGAACCAGTTAGGGTAAACAATGTTATCCCTAACAGTGTTCATCTGCTATTTAATTATTTGTGACATTGCTACCATTCATGAAGTGAATCTAGATATTATAGCTATTATTTCCCTTAAGCCCTTGTCACACTGCCCAACGGATGCAAAAAGGACACAGCGGATGAGCAAAATGTTCCATCCGTTGTTATCCGCTCTCAAAAGGGGCAAAAATTTGCATAACCAGAGCTGATAACATGGACGCGGGGAGGACGCAGGGCAGATGCAAAGTGGATGTGGAACGGAAGCCAAGTGGATGGAAGCGGATGGGAGCGGATGGCACATCTGCTAGGCTTCCGGGGAGCCGCAGCAAAGCGGACGCGGAACGGAAAGGCGGATGCAGAGCGGAAGCCTAGCGGATGAAGCGGATGCACAGCGGATGCACAGCAGATGCACAGCGGAAGCCTAATGGATGCCTGGTGTTAATTGCGCATGCGGGGAGGATGCATTGCGTCAGCCCCACGGATATAACGGAAGCAGCTCGGAAGCAGGTCGCCATTCAGAGGAAAGACCTGCTGCCAGACGGATTAGCTGCCTTGCCTGCCCTGCCTGTATGTCTGCCTGCAAGCCTTGCTGCCAGCCTTGCTGCCAGCCTCCCTACCAGCCTCCCTGCCAGCCTTGCTGCCAGCCTTGCTGCCAGCCTTGCTGCCAGCCTTGCTACCAGCCTCCCTGCCAGCCTTGCTGCCAGCCTCCCTGCCAGCCTGCCTGCAAGCCTTGCTGTCAGCCAGTCTGCCTGTCAGCTTTGCTGCCAGCCTTGGTGCCTGCCTTGGTTCATGTCTGCCTGCCAGCCTTGGTGCCTGCCTTGGTGCCTGCCTGCCTGCCAGCCTTCCTGTCAGCCTTGGTGCCTTCCTCCCTGCCAGCCTTGGTGCCTGCCTTGGTGCCAGCTTTCCTGCCAGCCTTGGTGCCTGCCTGCCTGCCAGCCTGCCTGCCTAGCAGCTTGCCTGCCAGCCTGCCTACCAGCCTTGGCGCCTGCCTGCCTGCCAGCCTGCCTGCCAGCTTTCCTGCCAGCCTTGCTGTCTGCCTGCCTGCAAGCCTTGTGTCTGCCAACCTGCCAGCCTTCCTGCCTGCCTTGGGACCTGCCAGCCTCCCTGCCAGCCAGCAACCCCACGGGAAGCCTCAGCTATCTGCTGCCAGCCCTGGCAAGAGGGACAGGGCTACCATCCCACCCCCTGGCCCTCACTCTGGTTCTCCTGGGGCTTCTGCAGCACGGGCTCGCTCTTCTGGGGCTGGCGCTTCTGCTGCTTCTGCTTCTGGAGGAGCTGATGACAAGCACTCCAGCACAGGCCACCTTCACAGCACCTGGACTGAGTGACCAAGAGGAGTGCCAGAGACTCATTTTTGTTTTATGGCTTGTTGTTAATAAACACTTGCTTCATTTCTTTTTTTAAATAAAGTCTTGGTGGAAACTTTTAGAAATGGTTTAAGCCTTTGCATGCTTGTGGGATGGGTTAAGATAGCAGTGGGTTGGGCAGGGATACCTGAGGAATGAGCAGAGATTGGTAATAGCTGTGGGATAGATAAACCTCCAGCGCAAGCATAGTGGGAATGTATGGTCCACCCTCCCAGGTGCAACACCTATGGCCCTTCATTATCAATAATAATGTAATAATCATCCACACATGTCAACATAAACACAACTCTTTATTAAACGCCCTGTTCATTGTAGGCCCACCCAACATACATGGCCCAATCTCATCCGTGTGATGAGACAGGCTGAAGGAAGCATCCATTAATCATCTACTATCCTGTCTTGCCACTCCACTGCTCCAGCTGGGGAGTTGCACCAGCATCTCAGGAGGTTGTGCTGCTTCTTCCCTTCACGTGAGGCTCTGTTGGGGTCTTGCACATCCACAGTGTCTATCAGGTTTTGCCCTTGCCTCCATTCCCCAGGCTCCATGTCCCCATTGCCTTGCTGACGGTCCACAAGCCTGTCCTGTAACACTGAGATTGTGCAGGATGCAGCAAGCTTCCATGATCCTCCTCACGGTCTCTGGGCTATGCTGCATGGTGGTGAGAAGTACCTGGAACCTGTTGGCCAGGATGCCAAAGGCGTTGTCCACCACCCGCCTTGCCCTGGACATCTGGTAGTTGAAGATCCTCTCTTTACGGGTGAGGAGTCTGGAGGTGTAGGGCTTCATGAGGTAGGTTGTGAGGGAGAAGGCGTCATCTCCCATGATGAAGTAGGGCACATCTTGCGTGTCGTTGGGCAGCGGGTCTGGATCTGGGAAGCCCACGATGAGGTTGCGTTCCAGCCCCTCCTTGAGGACACTGGCATTGTATACCTGGGCATCTGAAGATGAGCCGTTGCCTGAAGCATCGATGTACATGAACTTGTAGTCAGCATCAACCATGGCGAAGAGGATGATGCTGAAGAAGCCCTTGGAGTTGAAATAAGTGGACCCTGATTTGGGTGACGATTTGCAGTCCACGTGCTTGCCATCTATGGCTCCAACGGTGTCGGGGAAGTTCCATTTCTGATACCACTGCTCTGCAACTTTCTTCCATCCTTCTTCAGTGGAGGGGTACTGGAGGAGCTCCTCCTTGTATTCTTCGATGATGGCCTGCACCACTTCTCTGACCACAATGCTGATGGTGTTGGATGGCACCCTCCAGCCGTACTGCATGCTCCTGTAGGTGGTCCCAGAGGCCAGGTGGCGCAGAGTGAGTGCCACCTTAAGCCCAGGTTCCAGGCTGGGGCGGAAGCTGGTGCTCTGCTTGGTCAACCTGGGTGTCAGCCGCTGCAGAACTTCATCAAACATGGCTGAAGGCATCCTCATGAAGTTCTGGAACGCCCGAGTGTCTTCGTTCCTGAGCTCCACCATCAGCTTGCTGTATAGTCCGTCCTCTGCTCTTCTGGTGAACCATCTTTGGACCCAGACTCTTTTTGGGTGCCTCTTTTTCTTCTCGCAGTAGAGTTCACAGAGCCTGCAGATGGCTTTGCACTGTTGCAGAACAATGGTGGCTGCCGAAAGGACTTTGTTGCAATCTACCGTGGACATGATTGGATGCTGTGGAAGAGGAAGAGTCAGATGAAGGCTGCAGAGTTCTGCACCGCTGGGCTGCTGTTCTGAAAGTGAGATGCAGATGAGTTGCTCCCCCTTTTTATAGGAAATATAGGTTTTCCGCTAGTCATCCTCTAGGCATCCTTTAGACATCCTTAATATCCGAGATAGGTCCTCTCTGCAAACGTTTTTTCCATTTTAAACGCTTTGTTTCCATTCTGCATCCGCTAGGCATCCGTTCTGCATCCATTCCACTTCCTCCCTGCGTCTGAGCAGATGCGAGTTGCGCGGATGCGTAGCGGATGCCTAGCGGATATAGCGGATGCGTAACGGATGCAGACCGGACCCATTGGATACATTTTCCGTGCAAAGGTTTTGGGCAACCCAAAACTTTTTGAGCGGATGAAACGTCAATAGATGGATGCTGGACGGATAGAGAGGAAGCAAAACGGAGGCAGTGAGTACATCGCATTTTCCAACAGATGGCAAGCTTTTTTGTCCGTTTTACATCCTCTTTGCATCCGTTGGTTCAGTGTGACATGGGCGTTATATTGCCAGCCAAAAGGCTCTAACATAATTAGATCCAGAAGGACAGGGACATTGTGTGTTGTGCAATAGTTGGTTGGTGATCATTCGTTGAAATTTGGCTGTGGGCCTGAAAATTCTGTTCCTTTTGCTTTGGCATTTTCTTTGTTTCTGTTTCCTACACACCAACTTGCCTACCGTCCTTTCCTAATGTTTCCTTTTTATTGTATCCATTTCATGTATTAATAATCATGTTTATACTTACATCTGTTATCTGATACATGCTTGACAAATAAATAAATAAAATAAATACTTCTTTCTTCATTCCTATTAGAATCAGAGCCTCCCCACTGGAAGCAGAGTTGGTTTCAAAAGCAATTACTATATTCTGGTCAAATTTATATAATGAATTTTAAGAGTTATGTAACTATATGACTAAATGTTAATACAGTTTATGAAGTTTTTGTAGTTAGAAATATGCAAAAAAAAAATTAAAACCTCTTTCTTTTATCTCCCAAACACTTGTACATGTTTAAGTTAGCTTGTTAACATTTAACATCAATTAATGTCTTAGTTTCCATCTTATTTGTAAACTCTCTTGCAGAGTTTTATTCATTTGATGCGAACTTAGGATTCTAGGTTTGCCTATTTGGAATTTAATTTTCTCAATTCTGCCCCATTTTTTCTTCTCCTATTGTATTTTTTAAAATGAAGGGTGTTCTGTTCTAAGAAGAAAGGTATGCGAGACTGGTGTTCCAACAAACAGCTCTTTATTATAACAACTCAATGACTTGTAACAGAACATTTGCCGAAGCTGCGGCAGCCCTTTTTATAGCAGCTGTTCATGGCTTGTGGCCAATGACAATTCTTTAAGATTTCCCGCCATGAGGCGGGCCAATTGCAATGGTACTTTATTATCCAATCCTATTGCAGCCTGTTCAGCCAATCAGATTTAGGTATTTGGAGTATTCTAATTTCTATACACAATGAAGGGTATTTGTCTGTGGTTTTGGGTATAATTCACCTAATATTTGAACACAATGAAATATGAGACAAGTTGCAGCCATCCAAACTAGGATTCAAAAATGCTTGGTCTTTCACCTCTAAGTTCTCAGTACTGTCTCTCTACTGATAGAGTTGGATTACTTTTACTGTTGGCTGCTTATTTCTGCTCCTCAACTGAGTTGGACAAAAACTAGATTCAATAACATTACCCAGAAAAAACTGACAAGATGGTTGCAACTGCCTTGATTCAAAGAAAAGACAAATTATACTTGCGTCTTGCACGGCCAGGACACAATACATGCCCATCCCCTGCACATGTACTATTTACATTGCTCAGACTATGCTGGATTGCAAGTGGAGGGCCTGTTATCACAAGTGAAAAGAGTGATCTATAAAGGGATTTTTTTTAAATGAAGAGGTGCCAGGATTTATGTTTGCTGCCTTTTTTTGTTACAATAATTTCTTTGCCATTTGTTCCATCAATTTCCAGACAGAACAAAAAGGTACACAAAAGATTAAAAATAAGCAAGGTCTCAGGAGCCTTCATGGTCAGAGGGTTTTTGCCCCCAACCTCATCATGAGACTTTAGAATGTTTGAATAATATGTGACCTAGAGAAAATGAGTAGGTTAATCTGTATTTTGTTCTCCATGTATCATCAGTGCATATTATTTTTTACATATTAACATATTCTCATTTTCTCATTTCAGTCAACAAAGAGACTGTTGAAAATATTACTGCCAGGGAATTGCACTCTTATTAGCATCTCTTTTACCAGTTTTAGTCTTTATCTGGTTACATTTATTATTTTAGGAAATCAATGCACCACAAAATTTGAGAACCTCTTCTATTGTAGATGGGAGAGCAGTCAGCTACTCTAGATATTCTATTAAGAATAACATTGTTAGAATCAATCTCTTCCAGTTAATTGTAACATGGGAGATCCTTGGTAGAAGAAGCCATTGCTTTTCAGTTTGAGTAGATTGCATCCTTGAAAAGAGCACATTTCTTTCTTTCTTTTTTAAATAAAGTTTTATTTGGGTTTTCACACACAAAATACAAGTAAAACATCTTTTTTGAAAATAGCATAGTCCCGGGTTGAATTTCTTTATAAGGTACAAAACTCAATTTCATGCTCCTTTTTGTATTCTATTCCATATCTTGTACTATTTTACATTTTCTATATAGTTTTTCCCCTCTTTTAATTTTCTCAATTTTATTTTGATTATCTCATCTCAATTCAAATCATTATATTTATACTTTTGTCTGTTCTGTTTCAATTTCATATTATATTTTCTCATCAAACAAATTTTCTCCTGTAGTTACTAATTGGAGTATAACACCTTTATATATTTTAATTACATCCATTCAACTCTTATTTAAACTTCAATATATACCTTAAGTTTATGACCTTCAATATAATACATAATACATAACTTCCAATTGAATTCTGCTTGGTACATTCTTATAATACACACTATATTCTAAAAAGAAAAAGAAAGAAAGATTGTAAATATATGTAATTATAAACCCTCATTCCATTCCAGTTCAGTTCTATCATTAATAATCATTAAAATCTTAACATCTTTAACACTTCTTTTCAATTAAATATCATACTTCCTTAAAAACACATATAATCTCCATAATTAATTTTTCCCTTATTTCTCTTCACATATGTTTTATAAATCATTAAATATACCTTTTGTTACATTTATTTGACAAGCATTCCACTGAATTACAATAGCTATTTTATCAGATATTTTAATCATACATTGCTTCATATTTTCTAAAAGAATTTTCTGCTTCTAACATAACCATACTATCTTATGTACCTTTGCAGAATCCCTTTTTCCATTAGGTTTTCACCCATTATCTCTAAATAGGCCCTGTTTCTCTATATTTTGTTTCTGTCCTTTGTAACTTCTTTTCCTTTCTTTCTTCCCTCTCATCTTCTCCCTCCCCTTTTACCCCCTTGTCTCTCTACTTCTAATTATCTCTTCTGCATTTCCCTCTTCTGTTGCTTTCTGATTTTATACTTATTTTTCACTCTATTTTTTTGGGAGTTGTTTTTCCCAATCTTAAACTTTCCATTCTCTTTCCCCCCTTTCCTTCCCCCCCCCATCTAAGATTACTTGTTCATTAAAAAAAGGCTTCTTCTTTGTCCCAATCTTCTTGTTCTGCATGCATTTCTTGTTGTTTCTCATAATTCCAAATCTCCATTTCTAAAAACTGAAATACAAAGCCAAAAGAACCTCTCCCTTCTTGTACATCTTCTTTGTACTTTTTAAGTTCCATTTTCAATTCTTCTAAAAGTGGAGCCATTTTAAACAGTTTTAAACAATTACCCGATTGATTTTAGTCATTCAAAACAATAACCAAGAATCCATAAATCATCAAGTAATCCAGATAGTCCCAAGTTATATCTTCTTATTTCTTTTTTGATTTTCTCTTCCTGGGGTTTTTGTTGCAATATTTCAGTTAGAATGTATCTTTTGGAAGTCTTGTTGAGATTTTGTTATAAGTTTTTTTTTTATTCCAGGCAGTCTTCTCCCTTCCAGATCCTGCCCTTTTATTCTTTTTCTCTCCTTTCCTGTTTTCAAAAGCTTTTAATTATCCAGAAATCGTTATTATCCCTTTGACTTTTTATTTTCAGCATTAAATACCTATTGATGTCAAAGTGGATTTTTTTCCAATTTCTTGCTTAAGTCTCTTAGCTGTCAGTATAGGAAAAGAAGAAAACCAAATATTTTCCCTTTTCTCTCTCCTTCGCAGCTTAAAAATTTCCTTAGGGAACAATGTTATTGTTTTTTAACAGTTTCAGTTCTAGGGTACCTTATATGTTGCTTTTGCTGTTTGACCCAGTCAACTAAAACTTTTTCTTCTTATCTTCCTCCTGCACATTCTTTTCCGGTCGGGTTCTTCTTTGTGGTGGCCATTTCTGACCACCGCTGCAACCGCCTTTGGGGAAGGGAGTAATGGCCAGCTGGGGAAGAGAGATGCAGCTCTCCTAAACCCTGCTGGCAGTCTCCCCCCTCTTCACCACATCTACGGGGTGGCTTAGCCCCAAAACCTGCCAGCTCGCAGTGCTCCAGCGGCGAGCACGGATTGAAGCCTCACAGAGACAAGGTTTCAGTCTGTCACTGAAGAAGCTCAAACTGGAAGTCAAAAAGAGCACATTTCTTGAGTGAGACTGTGAATGAATCTGTTTGCTTGAAAGCCTGGGAAGAATTAGTATTCATTAAGGAAAATTGGTAGATAGAGTGTAGATATTTTGATTCCTTTTCAGTGCTGTTTTGCTCAGTTCAGTAGTTTACATTTCATTTATCAAGCTGTCTCTTCTTTCTCTTTCTCTTCTCTTTCCTTTTTCTTTCTCTTTCTCTCCTTCCTCCATCTTTCCATTCTTTCCTCTTCTTTTGTGGGTCTGTGAGCAGGTTACTGGTGCTACCTTAGGATGTAGATCTTTGATTCAGCTGTTTAGTATGGTCTGTACTTTCTTATAAATAATTACAAGAATTAGACTAGAAATATGTACAATACTTCATTCTGAGAGTCTTGTAAACTGATTAAATGTTTAGTCCAGGGGAAAGCAGCTTGCTTTCTCAGATTCCAGGTGCATGGGGTAGGGAATTCATTATCAGTATCAATTCATTGTCAGTAACAGATAGTGACATCTAACTGCTTGCTCCAGATGTAAAGTACTCAGAGACTCCAGAACTTGTATGCAGGGAATAGAAAAATGATAGTCACATACATAACATTTAAATATACTGTATACAAAAAGATAAATGTATTACAATCAGGAATGTATTATCTGATGATTTGCTACTACATAAAATTTGTACACAATATTTGGGACACTGTTATTGGAATCAGAAAAAAATGTACACCAAATATTTTTATGATGTTGTTGCAAGATAGATATAATTAATAAGTTCCTTATATTCGTGTAAAAAGTATAGTGCATCCCTATGAGAAATATGTGAGAAATATTTTTGATTCCTCCTGAATCTCATGAATAAATCTATTTAAGTAAAAGTGGGTACAGGGTGAGAAATTAAAAATTTACAAATAGAGAACAAGATCAAAGCCATGACCCCCCCCCCCAAAAAAAAAATCCATCCTCAACCGAAAGAAAGTGGCAGATGTCAGATATTTGGCTGGTATGCAAACTCATCTTGGGACTTAGATTTTATTGTTGTATGGAATCCTACTGACTTCCAACTAATGTTCCAACTGATATTTCATATCCTGGACTATCTCTGTCTAACCTTACTGTAATTCAAACTAAGGAGGTGCTCAGCTTAAAAATCATGAGAAGCTAATTAGGATTCAGTAAAACCATTCCAACTTGAATTGTTTCTTTAAAAATACAACAGGTAAGAAGCAGGTTGGGAAAACTTAAATTTTTAAGCAGTGTGTCATGATAAGACTCTAGAGCAGACCTCAATTTTGAGCATCTCCATCTTGAGCCTGAGGACAGTATTAAATACAAATCTTGTAGCAGACAAAAATATTCTTAAGATACAAAAATGTTCTTTAGAATTTTGATTATACAACTTCAATTGTGTTTTTGTGGTATAAATATCCAACCTGGATTTTATATAAAAGTTGAACTGCTTTAGCCTTGAAAAACAGAGAATAGCAAAATCTAGCTTACCCATTTCAATGAAAAAAAATTGTCCTGCTGGAACAAAGTGCTTCCAAAGAAATGTAATTATGCTGTGTTTTCCATATAAACAACCCCCACTCCTAAATGTTTAAAGATACAGATCTGCTCAGTCTTGATACTGCCTATACTTCAGTTCCCTGAGCTACCTCTTGTCTTCAAAACTTTAATTGTTTGTTTATAATTGTTAACTGTGATCTTTTTTTATTTACTGTAGAGAATATTTGCTTTTTCTACTTTTTAAAATCTACCTAGGGTTTGGGATACAATGGCAATAGCATCTCAAAACAGTGTTTGCTTAATTTTGTGACAAAAAAAACTGGTACTAAGGAAAAATGCTAATTTTTCCAATTATTATATACAATATTCCACTTTACTTCAAGACATAGTTTGTCTTTAACCAATGTGGAAAAAGATTAGAGAGTTGTAATTAAATTAATTAATCTGCTAGGACATTAATTTTAGCATGTGTGATAAAGAAATTAATTTTCTAAGTATGTGGTATTTACTATCCTTGGAATTTAATAATTTTCAAATTTTATTTTATGTTTTATATTTTTAAACATCCATCTCCCTTGGATAACTGGTTATTCATTGGACTTTAATATTTAAAATATGACATAATTTCTTGCCAATTTAAGATTGCCAATTTAATATAGCAAGTTCATAATAGCAAAATGGGAATTCTTTTTCCCAGCATAAACATATGTGCACACTGATTTTTCTGTTTATAAGAATGATTTAATATAGCCAAATAATTTTATTATAATACTACACTGAAGATTCATGCAGGAAAGAAGAGAAGATTGTGTGAATTGATATCTAGAGAACATCCATCCCACACTTATAACAACTTTATTTTTGAGGGATGTTAATCCACCTCTTTAAAATTTGTTGTGTGGATTTTAAGTTACAAAATATTTTAACATAGCAAAATGGTTTGTTATTATTTAACAATTAATTACTATATTGAACAAAGCTTTTATTTGTAAAAATAACCAGATTTTCAGATTGGATTTGGCATTTTTATCCAGAATCTTTGATATTTCATGGTGTTAAAAATACTGTTACACAATGTAAGCTGTTCCAAGTCAAACTGCCTTTTGCAGTTGACTGATAATTATTTTGTGATGTTGCTCCAGCTGTTTTGGAATTGTACCCAAGGCACTTATTATTTTTGGTACTATATTCATTTTTGGTTTTTTTGCCATAGTCCTTCTATTTATATTTGCATATCTCTGTATTTTGTTATCTACTCCAATTCTTTTTCTTCTATTCTATTGTCTCCAGATACTGCTACATCTACTACCTGCCTAGTCTTGGATGTTATGTGGCAGATGCCTGTCTATCTGAAATCTAAAATCCCAGAGCAATTTAGTAATTTATTTTCTATTTTCATTTTTTAAAACATTCAATATTTTATAGGCCCATTAGTTTTTAGTTGGAGAAAAATGTTATTTCAAATACCCTACTACTACTTTGTCATGCTATTGTTTATAATCAGTCTACTTTATCATGCTATATTGTTTGTGGTTAGTCTGTGTAATCTTGTAACAGTTCATCAGATGGTCCACTGTTTCTTCAGTTTCTTTGCTGAGGCAGAACTTGCTCTCTGTTAGTTTCTTTTAAATTCTGGAATTGTATGCATTTGTCCTTAAGGCTTAGTCTTGTTGTACCCAGAATTACCGCATCTTTCTTCAACTTTCCTGGTTATAAAACACTATTTGCACTTTGAATTTTGTGATGGAATTTCTAATTAATTGTATATTAACAAATATGGCTTAGGGGAAAGAAACACAGAAATATTGAAGAGGGCAGGAATGAGAATGGTGTTGGAATGAGAAAAAATGAAGAGAAAGTGAAATTAGTAAATTGGCAATTTCTGTTCAATCACTCATTTTATTTAACATGAAAAAGTGAAGTTCTTCTACCTTTATTATTTATTAGCAAATTTGAACAAAACACTTTTCTAGATGCTTAGAAGTATTGCATTATTTTCTAGTAGAAAGAGTTTAGAGAAAGTCTGCTAAGATTTCTGAAAAGTAATGCTTTTATTTTGTATAGTTTTATAAAATGTAAAAGGGAAATGTAGTTATATATACACAGGATATTTTATTGTGTATTATTTTTCATAAAGAGGAAATTGAAAATGGGTGGAGTGTGCAATGATGAATATATTAAATGCTCAGGACCAATTGAAGGATTATCAAATCTCAGTTTAATAAGTGGGTTATGAATTCCTTGTTTGGGCTTCTCTTTAAAGGCCAAGCCTCTGAGGAGCCTCTGACATGAAACCAGCTCAGCGTGTAATTCAAATGGGCTTTGAAGTTTTCCTGAAGGATGAAGTCTTGTATCAAAACAGGTTTTACAAGTAATTTGGAGTGATTCAGTCCAAATTATGGTTTTCCTTCCTCAGAGGAAGGCTAAACTTTTGAAAGTATTTCTCTAGAGAATGTGGATCCTTGGATATAAACTATTTTGATTGATTGGGGTCATTTAGAAAATACACTTTTCAGCATCATCTGTATAGGAGGAGACTTCTTTGTAAAATTAAAATCAAAATTTATTTGAAGTAACATTCTTGGCTCTTGATCTCTTTTTAAATGGGAAAAATCAAGTTTTATTGTAATTGAGTCATAAAACAAACAACCTTGTATTGACTTTCAGATCCAACTACAGAATTCCTGAGAAATGTATCAAATCTTGCAGTCATATGTTTTAATATATTAATTTATATCTGAATGTCAGTAAAGTACATCTTGACTATTTACAAGGGATAAGCAGAAATTATAGAACATGGTTGGAGAGAGGTAGTTTCTGATAAAATACAATTAATGTGGATTTTGTATTGGATATAGGTGTACCTGCCTGAATGTTTTATGTGTATATATACTTATACTTATACGTGTGCTGTTTAGCTTCCTTCGGGTATTATCCCACGTCATTGTAGTT